>RDPX01000455.1:24698-64488 GCA_003991215.1 Morbakka virulenta | reverse complement strand
TATATATTATATATATATATTATATATATATATATATTTATATATATATATTACATCCAGAAGTTGACTTGCACACAAACTGACCCGTACAAGAAAACGTATTCCTGACGCCTTGTTGATTCTTTAAATTTTGCAAATTTAGATACGCCACGCCAAGTGTGTAAGGAAATCTTACTGACATTTTTTTTCTACAAGTTTTTTTCTAGTTCTGGATGATTTTTGATAAATAAAAGTTTTCCAGATTAAAAAATGTTTGGAATGAAATTCTTTGCCAATACATTTTCTCTCATTTCATTTGCCGTACAGAGTCGTACTACCACTTTCGGTTTTTGGTGTACAACAGCATCGTTTCTCGGGTACGGTCCTTAGTCCGTACGCCTATTTTTTGAACCCTGAAGTAATAGTAACACCACTATCGAACCCTAACATGGCCTTTGTTTTCACTGTTTTATGGTAACATTTTTATTTCATTATGATGGTTGTGTGTTGGTGCTATATTAGAAGAGTCACAATACATACAGCGTTAATGTCGAATATAATATGAAATTGAAAGAAGCACCAAAATGGATAGACAAACTAAGTCTAAAATTATCAATTTACCAGCTTCGAACCCAGATTAGAATTAATGAAAGTTGTTTATTTGGGATAATGTGTACTTCTTTTGATGTGAACTGGCCTAGCAAAATGTTTTTTTAGAATTGTTGTAAAATTGACAGGTTTAGAAATGTAGGCGTATAATACGTAACAGGGCATGACTGACGTCATTGTCGTGAGTCAAGTACATAAAAGATAAGGCACAATTATCAAATAGTGAATGATATACTCCAACACTTGAATAATTTTCTATAGTATATGCATTACTCAGAGCTTTATTTTTCTTTGTAGTTTGGCATAAGACGTTAAATACATCTGGTAATTAACAAAATTAGATTAGGAAAATATAGGATAACTTTTAAACATTTTGAAAGTGTATTGGTTGCCTTTTAAAACATGTATGCATTTTTACAGAATTGTACATTTAAATATGATATATATGCTTTTGCACCCCGACATTTTACATAAACTTTCCTATCATCTTTTGTCGTCAGTATTTTGCCATTGATAAATTCGTCACCAAAATCCATAGTCGTGATGTAGCATTTCGTTCTTGAGTAGTTAAAATGTTGAAATTGTAAAGGTTTTACTTGTATTTTTGTAATAATTGCCAACATATAACTGCCTTCAAATACTATTAATTTCACCGTTGCTACTTTTTCTTACCAACCACTACAGTTATTTCCACATATACTGCTACTACTCCTACAACTACTATAATTACTGCCACTCTTGCTGGTGATACTAGTACAGCGAATGCTGCTAATACTACTAATTCTACTACACTTAATGCTACTAATACTACTACTGCTTCTGCTACTACGACATTGCTGCTAATAGTACTACCACGAAACTACTACTATTCTTTAGCCTTATGAAAGACCAACTAACATCACACACAATTTCTTTGCTGACGATCTCAAGCTAACTGAAAGCACTTTTAAAACCTTAATAAGTACCTTGACATTATTACCACATTCTCCAAAGACACTGATATGCAGTTTGCTGTGAACAAATATGCTTTCATCAAGATATGTGGTGGAAAGAAAGTCAACTAGCGTACACCATGAAATGAACGATCTTGTCATTCAACCTGTAGAGAAGGGTGATACCTTGGCCAGGACGAGAACATTGATTACGTGGAACAACTAGACAGAAAAAGAGTTTCAAAACTTTACACCAGATATCGCAGGGCCTGGTCCCCTTAACTTTCAGCATGTAACAAAGCAACTGGAGACATCATTTTTGTAGCGACTGTTATCAATCCTATTTTTGGTATCCTCGATTGGACTGTTGAGGAGCTAAAAGAAATTGACATTAAAATTCGTAAGATCTTGCGTGTGAACTGTGGATTTCACCCTAACAGCGACGTTAATAGACTGTACATATCAAGATACCAAGGCAGAAGGGGCGTTAGGTACGTACAGATCTTACACAACTCTAGAATAGTCCTTCCACCTGGAAATGTTCTACGGCAGAAATGTCTTAATGAACTAGATTTTCCATCAGGAGGAAAATCATTCGATACGTGTTGAAAAGGAATTACTGAACGAAAAACAATGTAACTACTACCCTTGACAAAGCATCTAAACGAACTGGTAGAGAAATAGGTACTTTCCAATTTTTTTCCTACCAACAATAAATTTTAAAAATATTTCCTTCACCACAGAAGCTTTTCCCTCACTACCTTGTTTCATTTTGCTTTTTTGAGAAACCAGGCCAAAATGAGACTATAGTTGAAAAAATAACTTGCACGTTCTTTTATTCGAATGTCTAGACAGTATAACTCATTTTCACGCTCTTGTTTTATGAAAACCATTTAAATATCTTTTCCCTCTAATAAAACTTTTAAGTTATCTCGTGAAAACGACTTTTCTGATGGAAATCAGGTACCGTCTAGACTAAAAAGAATTAATTAATATATGAATGAATGGTAGGGGAAAGTTTTTTAAGTCAACTGGTGGAGGAAAAATGGGAAAGTACCGAAAAATATTACGATAAATTCAGGAAGTTCAAACAACCAGCTATGAACAGAAAGTCAGGGATGGGTATACCCTATAACTTATTGACTGGGATGAGGGAATTGACAAACAATACAGTCAGCTGTAGGACAATAAACGAACTTCAAATTTCGAAGCATATGCATGTGGAATACAAGAACACGAGATTGCTACAAAATGCCTGATCAACAAGAGACAAAAAGAGACAGGTTCACCAACTACCGTAAACAACAAATGTCGTATTTGTAAATCAAACATTGAAGATAACACGTCACCATTTCGTACCCTATGATATCAAGTTCTTACTACTAATCCGTGCGCCGTGATGCTGTCACTAAACTAGTTTATATGCCATATTTGAAAAAACATGTAGGCGAAGATGTCAAATTTCCCAACGAGCATGAATTTATTGAGAAGCGCAGTGACTGGTGGAACGTTGCAATAGACATCTACACAATTACGCGAGAACACACCCGGCATACTTATATGGAACAGAACAACAAAAACTTGCTCAGTTGAAGAGATAAGCTGCTTCGCTGACGTAAATACCACAAATAAAACAAAGGAAAAAGTTGGTGACTGCGCAGCTTTCCTATAAAATTTACAAATGCTTTACCATGACTACAAATTTTAAATGGCCCCAATAATAAACGGTGCACTTGGCTACATTCAAAAAGACATAAAAAACTAAGTTAGAAAGGTTCGCATTTGAGAATAAGAAAATAAAATTCTTAACTAGAAAGCTACAGAGCATAGCAGTATCAGGAAGAGTAAAAATTGTCAAGTTATTTATAGCAATTGACATGTGAAATCTATTCTATAAAATCTCTCTAATGGTTTCTGTATTTTTAGATTTTTTTTCTTTCTGAAATATTTGTTCTCCCTGCCCTTGTTCTTTGCCCTAGAATATATTTTTATTGTACATACGACAATAACAATGAAATGTGAAAAAGGAAACTTTCTTACTTACTTCCCTTACTTACCGTAGTTACCTTACTTACCATATATACCTTACTTACCATACATACCTTACTTACCTTACTTACCATACATACCTTACTTACCTTACTTACCATACATACCTTACTTACCTTACTTACCATACATACCTTACTTACCTTACTTACCATACATACCTTACTTACCTTACTTACCATACATACCTTACTTACCTTACTTACCATACATACCTTACTTACCTTACTTACCATACATACCTTACTTACCTTACTCACCTGACTTACGTACTTACTATGTACGCATTGACGTATTTACTTGCTTGAGTCACTACTTAATTACCTACTTACTTGCTTAATTAATTAGACCAATTATAATATCGGTGGAACATACCTTGAACAACAATAACTAAAATACCATACGAGAAGCCGGATTTGCTGGTATGGGACAGTACAAATAGAACATGTTCCATTCTAGAGATTAGCGGCTCCACAGGCACCAAGATCAGCAACAAAGTTCAGGAGAAACTCAACAAGTATGGCCCCCTGGTTCGTAACATGTAAATTTTGTATCAGACTTGTAAATGTGAAATGATACCGACCAATGTAGGGTCAATTGGATACGTGCCAAAATGCCTAAAAGCATACTTAAAAGACCTGGGGTTTGATGAAAGAGACAAAAATATTCACATCAACAAAATGCAAGCTATAGTTACGTGTGGTACGGTGACAATTTGCAGATCTTTTTAATTTTTAAATGTAAACTTTGTCAGCAGTTTGAAATAGTTGTTGATATTGGCAAGAATTGAGTGCCTACACTAATGAATTGCTTAGGTCTCCAAATGCCTGTGTACGAACTTCACTTATTTTTTCTAATAGGTTTTACAATATTTTTTCAATTGTTTTATTTTTGTTAATCTTGTTTCCCTGATGGAAATCGATTTTTTACAACTTCCAGATGCTAGGAAGAAATAAATTTTATCAAAGCTTACTTACCTTGCCTGCCTGCCTGTGATAGTGTCAGGCTCTGTACCGGTCTTTTTGGGTAATTTTAAGTTTAGGTCACTTGTCTACTATACGCTTATTTGTAGCTTCGTTTACTAAGGTAGCAAAACTCTCTTCCTGTTCACAATCTGTGGGCCAGATTTGTGCGTAACTTGAGGAGAGTTTTGCTATTCGTCTTTTATGCTGCCGGTGATAGTGTTTAGCTACATTGTAGCTGCAGTAATAGTGTCATTTGTCGTATCTCGCGCTATCCGTATATACTCTGTACCATACCACATAATATACCTATTTCGGAATATTTATTTTGAGTTTATTTTCTGCCTTACTGGTTGTAATATCCTATTTTTTAGAATCTTTGCCCATTTGAAAAGGGCCGGATTTTAATTGTAATATGCATTTTAACTTCTTTGAAATAGATACATACATACTTAGTTACTTATTTATTTAACGATACAAAAATAAGAGAATGTATGATTACGTCGAAAGAACTGATTCAAAGGATGAAAGGTTTAATTCACAGCTAAGACATTCTAGAACAAAGAACAGAAGCATGACTTTGCACTTTGCTGGATACTTTGAGGCAATAATCGACCACGAAATTTCGATTAATTACCTCCAGCAAAGGCAAACTTCATCTATTGCAAACAAATGCAGATTATGCAAAACAGTCGTCGAGGATTTCCCATATATCATAAACTCTTGCCCTTTGATGTCTGCTAGATACTACCCAAGGAACGCTTTGATTCACCAAGGTAAATCAAAGCGTTCCTTGGGTCAAAGAGAAAAAGAACACAAGAGAGCTGTTCAGAAAGGTGACACCAAGAATCATGAAATAGCCGAACACTGCTGGACACAGGATCATACCTTTGACTTGGAAAATAAAAGAATTGTAGACAAGGAAATCAACAAAACAACAAGAAAAATAAAAGAAACAATCCATTCCTTGCAATGCAGCAATCACATCAACAGTATATCCTACACCCTTCCAGTAATATGGCTTCCAGCACTGAAACACAACAAACACAACATAAGTATGGCGCCACTTCCCGAAACAACTCCAGCCCTGTCTACACCCATGTCCGCACTACTGAAGTATAAAACAGCCGTATATAATCATTTCAGTAGCCTGACAATGGGAGAATTATCTCTCGAAACGTAGCTCGGAATAAGCTTACGACTCATGACATGATAAAGCTCTTACTTCTGTGGCTTCCTCTGAGTCCATAAAGTTCAGAATTTTCAAGATTATTAGGAAAACAATAATTTCTGTTGTAGGAACAAGGCTTGCAAGGGTATTGCTGGCTTAACCTCTTCCAAAATGGATTTGTTGGTTCGCCTGGCAGACCAAGGTAACCTTAACATGCGCCTCCAGCACCACATTTTGGAGTTGTCAATCTTCTTAATGCCAGATTTAAGGGAAGTCCATGACTCGGAGGCGTACCTTTAAGGAAAACAAAGGTTCTCATTAACATTTGTTTTGTGTTTAGAGTCACTGTCTTTTCACAATTGTTGTAAACTGACACCCCCTTTAGCCCAAGAGTGAGTCATTTTCCTATTACACTCTGACAGTCCGTTTCACATCTCCTTTTGATCCACGAAAATCACAATTATCTGCTACTGCAATTGTTTCCCCTTCATCCAGTTTGAATTTCGTGCTACCTTGGTTAATCATTTTCTTTGTTTTCTTGATGTTCAGTTTCAGTTTTGCATGCTCGCTACCTTCCTTGATACAATTAATCAACCTATTCAATTCTTCTTCTGTTTCTACCATCAGAGTTGTGTCGTCAGCACATCTCAGATTAATAATCTTTCTTCCTCCAATTTTAGCTTTATTGAAGCCTTCTAGAGTTGCCTTGCGTAAGATACCTTTGGTATATATATATATATATATATATATATATATATATATATAATTATATGATAGCTCCTACGTCTAAATGTGGTTAAGTGTGGTAGAGCACTGTTGCTGATGACATTTCATATTCATTTGTTTATATATATATTAAAGAGCATAGACGACAGGATACATCTTTGTCCAACTCCCTTGTTTATGCCGAAGGATTCAGTTTCCTGGATGGAAACCGATTATTTCAGGTTGTTAATGCTGGGAAGAAATAAATTACATAAAAGCTTACTTACTTACTGCACGGTTTTACGTCTTCTTTTTCCAGCATCTGGAGTATGACACGCTCTCGCTACAATGTTTTTGATGGCTGCCCGTCAGGAACTACGGGATTAGACAATGACCTCATTGATTTAAGGAAAAGGGAGATCGGTCTTGATGTTGTCACTCTAGCGCTTCTTCGAGCGGCCACGGTAGCAACATTCAGTCTCAGAGATTATCATTTTTATTTGCCAAAGGCCTTTGTCTGTCCTACTGACTCCACAACACCTTAGCTGTTGTGTCGTAGAATAATCTCAAAAGATGAAATGCTGAGACGGGTTATCAGATCATCCATTCAAAATGTGACCATGAGCTTTGAGAAGCAAATCTATCTGGTCACGATGTTGTCATCCCTGACTTGTCTGCTTGTGTCCTCAGGAGGAATTGCCCAGATTTCGCTTGCGTAGAGTAAGACACCGCAAAGGCAAGCAGTGAAAACCCCGACCACCCAATTTCAATAAAATACCTTTGTTGATGAGTTTTAGAAGGAGGTGCCTTAACGTCTTCCAGGTAAACTGCATACCGGCTGCTATAACATCGGTGCATCCTATCATATCACCGAGATAGCAAAAAAATGGTACTACTTCTAGGTGAAGACAAGCAAGTATGAAATTTATTGAAGGCGAAGAAGAGGTTTAGCTTCTAGATTTTGGGCACATGTACGAGTCGTTTAATTTGAACCAGCCTTTATCACCTGAGCATCTCTTGTTAACCCAGTGTAGCTCGGTGGAGCAGTAGATTGAGTTGCTGTAAGACCTATATGAAAAACCCGTCAGGGCCATTTAACACTACACTGACTTTTACTGGAACCATTTTTTGCAATGAAGGATTTTTGTCATCTTCTTGTTGAGAAGTGAACTTTTTCATTCAATGTTGCCTTTCGATAAGGCAAATTTGTTCAGCAGTTTCTCAGAGGGAGTCGGTAATGATAATGAGATCATTAGCATTCAGGAGGTTTCACAGACAGGTGTTTCCGAATTCGTGTGAAGGGGGTCCCATCACTATAATAAAGAGGAGAGGGATTATCACTATTCCCCGGTGAACACCACGTCGACTGCAAAATCATTGCTACGTTCCCCAATAACTCTAACACAGACTTTTTGGGTGCAATGCATGGGATGAACGGTGCGCACAATCCATTCACCAATCCCTAACTTTCACATGACCCACCACAGTACGTTCCTTGGGACACGGCTTTTCACAGGTCAACAAAGGCAAAGAAAAGGTATTTCCTTTTCTCAACGTACTTCTCCTGCAACTGACGTAAGATAAAAATGTCGCCGATGACTCCCCTACATGCATGAAATCAAATTGCATGCTGCCTGATAATTCCTGCGATCTGCTAATTACCTCCAGCACTCTTTTTGTAATTTCAGCAATATTAACCCACGACAGTTCTCACGTTCTAAAGGGTCACCCTTGCATTTGAAAAGTTTGATGACGTATGACCAGTTTCAGTCCTCTGGGATAGAATGGTGATAGATGATATGATTCAGCAACTTGCAGAAGTGAGGCAGAATAGAATATTCTGCAGCTTTCAATATTTCAGAGACAATACCAGTAGGACCAACAGCTTTACCAGTTTTCATGTGTCTCATTGCGTCTCCTGCAATTTTATCGGTTGGCTGAATAACAGGTCCAATGAGAGAATCTGCATCATCCCAGTTGAATTATTCATTTCACAATCTTTAATAATGCTATTTCCAGACCAGCAACTTTGCTTGATCCTCGTGTACGATATTGGCGTGATTGTTACGAATGCATTTCTCCCTTACAATGGCTTGATTTTCTATCCGAAACTTACTTGCCAGTTTAATGACATGGTTTATTTTGTCCTTTTCTCATATTGGCTTGACCGTTACAAATGCACTTCTTCCTTACAATGTCTTGATTCTATAGCCTTCTCTTTCCTTCATCGCCACATCAACATTTTCTTTGCGGTACCTTGATCCAACGAAATGATCGATCAAAGGACAAAAAATTGGGGTCTTTACAGACAGTCTCCAGCACTCTAGATTTAATTTCTTTTCGCACATTGGTAACTAACTTCGTAAAACCATCAATCCATCAGAACGGATAGCACCTCAGGTTAACAGTGACAAAAAGGATTTGAAGAAATCAATTGGAGCGGGCATTTACAGTAAGATGGCCTTCCTGACTCCAATGCTTTATTCGTGATCGACACCAAGTAAGTCACCAGCCGAGGTAAACAGTCCTCCCTCAACCAAGTCAGAGATTCATTTCTGACATTCTCTAGGTCATAGAGGGTTGCCAACCAACACTAGAGACCTCCTCCTGGCCAACAGACAGACTTACACCAGCCCGGTACTTCATTGTATCAAAGAGAGCTAATACGTACTACACCTTCTTCAAGGGTGTCCTGAAGTTAGTTGTGGCAAAGAGTAACCTCATTTGCCTATGTCAAAACTCCACAACCGAATGTATTTTAATGCCATACCCAGGACAGATGGTATATAGTGGTTTGGCATATAACCATCGAAGGTGTGCCTGATGATCGTAAATTACGTGAAACTTTTAGTTGTACAAGTAATGTAGTTATCTTTTCACATTTACTCATATATATATATATATATGTGTGTGTGTGTGTGTGTAGTAGTAGTAGTAGCAGTAGCAGCATAATAGGCAACTACTTCCGTCAGTAAGATTGAAGTCAAAGTCATTAATTGACGGGAGTTTCAGTGCTGAGTACCCCTTTCTTTCATCCCCATTTTACTTTTCCACTCACTGTATCAGGAATTTTTCGGTTTTCTACCTCGCCCTACATTTTGACGGCCATACCTCTTTTGCTTTTGCACTAAATGCATAAAGATAAGAATTCAATTTGTCTTGTAGGGATTGTTTCAAATTATTCGCTTAGATAGTATGTGGGCAGTTAACTAATGACAAAACCATTGACAAAACTATTGATTTGATTTAAATAAACTGTCAGCAAACATAGAATACTGCAGTTGCATTTCATTTAATTTTTTGTACTGTGACACTTTGATTTTTGTTTTTCTCTTTTGTTATTTTCAAAGATTCTAGGTCTCGATGCGGAAACAACGGCTTGTGCCTATTGGTAAGATTTTCATCCAGACTCTGCGATAACAAAATTATTAAATCAGCTCGACTTCGTTTGTTTAAAACCAAACGTACATTTGGATCACCCTTCCAAAGAATGGTCGTCTACGAGATGGGAGCCAAAAACAATGAAGTCCGTTTAATATCAAAATCCAGCGTTTTTGCGCCTATGGCAGGATGGGTGAGCCTTGAAATGACAAATTTAACAAAGGAATGGTTTGCTAGAGGTAAGAACGAATCGTCAGAGAACCATTACCTGCGGATTGAATGTAATCACTGTAAATCTGTTTACAATTTTGAAACGGATCACGATTCAGGAGTAAATCCTTACATGGAAATAAACGTGAGAGACCAAAAAACCTTAAAACGACGAAAGAGATTTCTGGATTGTCGGCCAGATACAGTTGAATGTTGTCGAAAACTGTTTTATGTTTCATTTGCTGAAATTGGTTGGGATGACTGGATTATACAGCCAGTTGGGTTTGATGCAAACTATTGCGAGGGAACTTGTGATGGGTTTGTTTCTCCACCAAATGCACATCAAACTATTATACAGCGGGTTTCTCATGATAAGAAGACCGAATTTTCTCCGTGCTGTATCGCCACTGACATGAGACCAGTGCCACTTCTTTATTTTGATGAAGAAGGGTTTATTTTCAAACGGGACATTCCAAATATGACTGTAGATTCATGTGGATGTTCATAAGATTAACAAATCGTTTTTACGCAGCTGGAGTACCCCCTGCCGCGTTGAGAGCCAATATGACCCGACTACGATGAGTTCAGTTTCTCTCAGCCCACAAACCATTGCTACTGACCTAGTACCACAAAGCGTTTTAGATCAGGCAGTAACGATTGTGAAGTTTTCCATTTTTGTCGCAGCTCATTTCATTTACTAACAGAGAAGTATAAGGAGATAAAAGAAGCAAAAAATGGACTTGTTTTTGTAATACACATAATTAATTAGTGTTAAAGGGGCAACAAATAGTAATTTTTGTGCATATTTAAAGCCTTGGCTACTTGTTTAATTGTTTGTATGTAAATTTGTGTACATTAAGAGCGTGTTCGGAAATTTGCCTTCAACTATTACTTTAAATTTAGGTTCTTGTAAACCGTAAATCTTTAGAGGTTTTCTTTTCAGAAGAATTGTGTCATTTTTCAAATATTTTGAAAGTTAAATAAATTAGTATTTCATTTTAGTTGCTCCAACAGCTTTTAAATCTGTTACGTTTAAGTAGTTTGTAGGATAAGACCCAAACTAAAGAATGGTGAAATATGTTCGTGTTCAACTTACAATATGGGTCAATTTAGTATAAGGTAATTCAATACACAGGCAAGAGTAAATACTTTTTTTTAGACGATACCATTGTACTGTCAGCTATTTCCTGAAAACTGTCATTTTTATACAGTAGAAAAGACGATACTGTGGGACATAAAATGATGTACATTAGGATATTTCGAATAGGAATATTGTTTTAAGCCACACCCTATCACAAGAGTGATAAACACATGTCTACCAGTAATGTAAGAGGTGCTGAATTGGACCATAGAAAAAAAATAAATGCACACGTTTACAAGAAAACCACATTCCAATATGAACTAGAAGAGCGCCAAAGGAAAAAGCTAAAACATGATTGAAAAAATGGTGCTACAGGAGTGCAAACACAGAAAAACAGAACTGCACTGCGCATGCTTCCTAACCGCGGTTTTGAACTTGCAGTAGGAAATGGCGGCCAGTCACCAGTTTGTGCCAAGTTGTTTTTCCATATCATGGCTCAATAACTGCATTTGTGATTCATTTGTATTGACCAATTTGTGGCCTATCAGCTGATTTAAAGCTAAGGTAAACGGGTGTGCTTCAGCAAATTTGATAGATGATATCTATTTAAAAGTAACTTACTGGCGATAAATAATTAGGTCATCTTTGTCTTCACACTCCCATTGATACCAGGAATGGAGGGCTTGACTACGCTGGATTACACAAATTGAAATTTAAAATATCCAGTTGTGGAGTATATATTAACAAAAACCCTCATTTGATGCTTTATTGAGACAGTCCACCATGGGAAGAAAAACTGCTTTGGATTTTTAGTACCAAATGAGCCATTTAAGCCATTTATGCGAGTACACGCCAATAAATAAATATTAAGATATATATCTTAATACCCCCAAAATTTGCATTTTAAAGCAGAAAAACTATTATTCAAAAATCTTGTTATGCCCGACATGTCGAACGCACCTGCAGACCTCGAGAAAAGCTTGTTTTGTACACCTGCTGTAGGTTGTAGACATTCTATTTTGCATAGTTTTTTTTCTTAGCCTCACTCGCTAATACGTCATGTATTTCCACATACTAACCCAAAGATTAAGTATATATATATATATTTTTTTTATATTGCAAAAAGGAGGGGGTTTTTATACGATATATTTACTACACGACATATGTCCAATGTAGTTGAGGTGGTGTGTATATATACGACGTTTCGTAACAGGATAGTTTTTTTAATATGTTGCATTTGGTTATTGATAGATATGGACCTGTATTATTTTTCATTTTGCTTGTATCGTTCCCAAACCCTCTATGAAGATGCCCGCCATAACTGAAACCAGTTATTGCATATCTCGTTGTTTATATTTCTTTTTGGAGTGGAAATTGTATTCCCTATGCTAAACATGACCTCATACATGCTTCATGAGTTTGCCTTAGAGTGCTTATGTTGATGTGATCATCACCCAACACTATTCTTAGTTCATTGAAAAGAAAAGTCCACTCAATATTAAGAGGGGATTAGATATCACCATGTGGTCGTAGAGAATTAAAAAAATGTCACTATCACTTCAAAATACTTTTACTCCATGAACAAGTTATTTTCCACAATGTCTACAATATTTCCGATGCTAGATAAGACTAATTAAAGATAACAACTTTTCATGTCAATAGCCTTTGTGCTGAAATGTAAATCTGAGTTTCAAATGCCCTCAGGCAAATATGACCCATTTTCACAAGCTTATAAAGGTCAAAGGTCATTGTCAGAGATCACAGACCTTTAAATCGTAAGAGCAATAGGCGTAAAGGAACCCAATCACATTTTGAATATTTGAAATTGCACTGTTATAGGAGGCAGATTATTTTGTCAGAAGAGATCAATGCCATTTATTGGCTTATTCGCCTAGTTATAATGAATACGCACGCAATTAATAAATCATGTATCCAGAGAAAGTGTTTTTAGAGATTTTGAAATTTAACATGAAATGGAATAAATAGGTGGCAATATTTTGTTCTCGTTTGAGACATGAAAACAGACCACAAAATTGCAAATCATTTAATTGTGAACGTGTCTTGGAAACCAGGAACACGGAATTCCTAGAGTTCATTCATATAATGAAAATACCAACAGATATTGACTTTGCCAGGCAGTTTTCACCAGGACGGAATCTCATTTTCTGTATAATGGATCTAACTCTTGTGGAAAATGTTTTTTCAAACTTGGTTCTTGATGGTGAACATGGCAGCTTGTCGTTAACGTCACAACAGAGCTTTCTTTTGTAATAACTGTGTATTTTAGACGAACTGTAAGCTGGTACCTATTTCTTGATTTGAAGCCATAGGCAATTCGGAAATTATACAAATTATGCAGCATGGAGGTATAGTCTTATCATTGGTTTTCTACAATGATGGCTAAATATATTTGTAATAATGCTAATTATGATGCATACTTTAGACTGCTGCGCAGGACTGTAGATTAAATGTATGTTGTTATTTACAATATGTTGCAGAAATTTTTTGTTTTGCTTTTGTTTGAATGAGGGTGGTTCCCATAACCACGTAATTTTTTTCCCGAAAGAAATACGCTTTAGATGTTCCAACTGTTTTCTTGCACTTTATCTTAAACTTGGATGCATAGGTCACATGGTTATATTTTCTGTTGCTGATCAGTGAATCACACATCAAGAAAGAGCACAGGATAAAACAGCGAATGACAGTTTAGCACTTAATATATTGAAATAACAGAAAAGATTAGTTTGTGAGATATCAGCCCAATGTAGGATACGAAAGTGAACAGTAGTATAGGGTAAAAATCTTAGGGGCAACTCCTGATAGCAATAATGTGTGCAGAGAAGTAAGGTTACCAAAATGTTGGTTACACGTAAAATAATGTTTACTTTGAACCGAATATTTTTCACATATATATAGTTAAGGCAAAAATATTGCATCCATTACCATTATGTTGTGAGATAACTGCAAAAAGACAGGGTTTTTTTAGTTTTGATTTTTATGTAAGCATTAGATTTCAGAGTGCTTTTTTTTAAAAAAAAAACAAAGAAAACTATTTGTACGTATTTGGAAAGAAATTTTGATTTCTGATCAGAAATATTTGTAGGTGAATAGTGGGACATTACCAAAGTTGTTGTCACTTGATAGGTATTTGACGAGATCAAAACTTGTCATTAAATAAATTTTTCTTCATAACAAATTTGTGTTTTCTTTTTTCTTTTTCTGTTTTTCGAAAAGGTTACAAATGTCTTGCCTCTTATTTTTAATTCACCTCCATTTTTAAGACGGATCTAATTTTAATTATTTTGATGTCTGGACGTCACACCGTGTCACTGTACAAAAGACGTGTTTTTATGACGTCAAAATTTGAAAAATACGACAACTTAGCGATAAGACATGCTTTACTGTAATGAACAAAATAGACCGAAACAAGTCATCCTGTAATAGTCGACTCGTAAAGTTCAGTGGTGAACTGGATTGAAATGGTTGGAACTTCCATGCTGTGCTTTACAATAAATAAAGGGGCTCCAAGGATTTTTTTCATTTGCGCGAGGATAATTAATAAATATTTGTTTTCGTAATGAAACGCTCAAGAGATCCATTTTTTTAAAACACTGAATAAACTGCGTCCCTCTTTCAGTGTGCGCATGATTCTCTTTCGTATTTCATGTGTTTGTGTATGTGTGTTTTGTGGTCAAGTGCTTTAGTCTCTCTTTTTTTTTAACTGAATAAACTAATTTTCCTGTTAATTCAGGGTTAATTCATTTTTTTAACTTATTTTGATAAAATACTATCTTATCAATATTTGTTTATTTGTTCCGACAACGAGGTGTTTTTTTGCGACTCCAAAGCTGTTGGACTTAAAAATAAAATTTTTTTTGAATCTGCACGCAAAACCATTTTTGTCATGGAAGTATATATGGATCAGGACATAATCCTGAAGGTACGTGGGGGCTGCCACTCATGAACTGGTCCATCCAAAGTTTGCAGACTATGATCTGTTTCTGTGGGGTTCCGTTATTCTACACTAGTCTGTTACATTATTAACGGCTTTACTGTTGTCTGGGGGTTGAAAAGCTATATGTTTTCTTGGGTCCACCTGCAGCTATCAATTAACTCGTACACATATTTACTTATCCTCTCTCTGATCTGTATAGATCGCTCGTACTTCGGTGCTTGCTTTCCGAACCTCTCGTTTGGGAGCCAAAGCTGGACACAGGAGCCTTATTTAAGGACTGTCACTTCTTTCCCCTAATTTGCTTTAGGTTCAGGTTTGGGTAAGGAAATTGCAATACCTGTTACCTCCCTATCAAACACTAATTCCGCTAGGCTCTTACCTAACTTGCTATGTATTACGGTCCGCAGCTGTTCCTGGAAACTAAGTACTGCAGATCTGCATACATCCTGCTACTCTACATCACATAGGAAGCATAGATTGGAAATGAGACCAAGTGTCTGTTGACCCCTAACACTAAACTGTTTCTCTCTGAAAAATATCAACTGCTATTATGGTGGTCAATATTAAATTAATCTAAAAACTCAGAACTGTATAAACTTGTGAAATGTCTACCATTATGTGGTACATTTTTTCTTGAAAACTATTTGAGAAAGGCCTTCGTCAGCTTTCCATGACAAAAGTAGCTGTAACTTTTAAGGAAGGCCATACTGCGACATGCCTGGTAAAACTGCCTACCAAAACTAGCATGTATTTGTATGCTGCAGGTTGTTCTGAAAAGGCTAACCCTTGATTCTCACTACCTGGGAGTGAGATTGTGTCCTGAAAGCATCTTACTATTGTCTACCCCTTGGCAGATTTTAAACAAATATTCATTGACCTATTGCAACTAACCCACCATGCTTTTTTTCTCTGATAAATGTTTGATTTAATGATGCTTCCGTTGCCTTCATAAATGATGCTGGACACCTGCCTCAGGATCTTAGGGACTAGCACACAACTATCTACATGGAAGAAAACTAATTTTTCTCTGCTTTATCACTTGCATTGAAAACATTGGTATCTAAGTTTAGCGGATTTATGAATTTAGGATTTATAAATTTGTAAATTGAGATACCAATGTAAAGAAGCTAAAGAAAATCTAAAGCAAATCTAATCTATTTTCCATTCTCAAACATGTCGAACAAATAAAGACAAGTTAACAGCTGCCAAAAAATCCCTCCATAATGCATATCTTAAGGCGGAAGTAGCATTCATGAATGGGAAAATAGATGATATTTCCAATCTTCATATCAATCAACAACACTCCGTAGCCTGGAAAACTATAAGCCAACTTTCTGGAAAAGGACCAAACCACCAATAACCACCAAAGGGGCTAACCAGGAAAAACGACTGGAAAACTGGCTTTGTCATTTTGAAAATTTTCTTGGATATTCCACAACTCTACCCAAAAATAAATCCCTCCCAAACGTTCAAATTTGTAATTCTATGGACATTCAAACAGGCGAGTACACCATTCCAGAAGTAATTTTTGGCCTGAAGAATACGAAGAACAAAGCTCTTTGTCCGTACAAAATCTCGGCCATCTTGTGGAAAGACCAATTTTCACCAATTGCTTCTCTAATTATGTAATTTTGTATTTGCCAGTCATGTTTCTCCAAGCATCTGGTTACGTTCACAAACCATACCCATTTCCCAAAAGGGTGATTTGAAATTACCAACCAATTATCATGGAATTTCATTGCTTCCTGCAGCTGCAAAAATAAATAACAAGCTACTCCTGAATAGTCTTCGTCCAGAAATAGAGCTTTTACTACGCAAAATCCAAAATGGTTTCTGCTCAGGTCGTTCTACTCTTGGAAAAATTCTCACACTACGTGAAATAATTGAAGAAATCACTTGTGATAAAACTGCAGCTCTTGTTTTTGTTGACTTCAGTAAGGCTTTTGACTCTGTTAAAGCCCCAAGATTTCATGTTCGAAATCTTGGGGCTTTTTGGCATTCTAACAGAAATCATTGAAGCTATTAAAGTCCTGTATACAAACACACGCTCTACTGTCCTGACACCGAATGGCGAAACAGAGCCTTTTGACATTCTTGCCGGTATTCTTCAAGGCGAACCCCTTGCACCATTCCACTTCATCATTAAGTACATCTTGCGGATTTACGTGGATGCAATGAAAGAAAATTGACTTATGTACCAGCCCAGAAGAAGCTCACTTTATCCTGCTCTTCATATCATCGATGCTGATTTTGCTGACGACATTGCACTTTTGCCTGACAACCTTATTAACGCCCAGGCACTGCCATATGCCCTTGAATCAGCAGCAAACGTCACAGGGCTCTATCTGAATGAAACCAAAACAGAGTGTATGCCAATTAACATTCGCAACAACATCAAAATTAAAACTCTTTCAAATAACATCCTCAAATGTGTTGAAGACTACAAGTATCTAGAATCAGACGTAATAAACTCTGAAAAATATTTTTATATCAGGAAAGGCATGGCATGAACTGCATGTAACAAATTGGATAAGATCTGGAAATCCCAGCTCAACTGTGAGATTAAAACCAGAACTTTTCGGGTAATAATCAAACCCGTTTTACTCTACGGTTCTGAAACATGAACTCTTTCCGCTAAGCAGCATCGCCGCCTAGAATGATGCCCGTCTCCTCAGAAGAGTATTAAATCTTTCATGGAAAAAACATCCAACTCTTGAAATGATATACGTTGACCTACCTAGGATATCAACCTTGGTCCAGAGGAGACGCGTCCAGTTTTTCTGGACACTGTACACGTGCCTCAGATGAGCTTGTGTCGTCGTTCCATCATCACTCAAGCGGTCTCGGAAGCTCACCTTTCCAGACATTATATGGAGGGACACTGCCCTCGCCAAGAAGAACCTTCTAACAGCTATGACCGATAGGGTATACTGGAAAGATGAAGTGAATTCTATCTCGGCAGAGGCCGCAAGATGATGATACATTTAAAATCCCACAATACGGCTGCCTCCTTGGGTGGGTATTGTGGAAATCAGGTTTGAGCCACTGGGTAATTGGGACTAGCACTGGGTCATCCTCAGTTGGTTTCAAAAAAGTCAGCCCTTGTTAAAACTGTTGAAGAACAGCCATATAAGAAGGCAATAACATGATCACCGTCATCTCTCTTTTCTTGCACAAATTTTTTCCTGGCAACATCTAACCGTGACAGAGTGTCTAGGACTACACTGGCCTTGTGCCTGACATATTTCATATTGAAAACTTCACTTATTTTGAACACCAACGACTAAGTCTAAAACTGACACTGCGAAACCCTTTCTTAGACAGCAATGGCACCCGAGCTAAGTGATACGTCAAGAGTGAATCTCCTGCAAAGGAATTGCTATCGGGAGCGTTCAAGACCAAAAATATATGCAAAGCCTCTCATTCTTGTATGTTGTAATGCCGTTCTGCCTGGCTGAGGTTCCTTCTGGAACAGGCTTGTCTCTGCCTACTCACTTGTGTCAAAAAGGCTTCCTGAGATTGTATCACATAGGGCAACATTTAAGATAGCAAAGACATCTTTGCATCGCTTGTACTTACAAATGTTTAACCCTTGAATAATAATTCAAATAATGGGTCAGCTGTAGCAGAATAATGAGGTAGGTGAGTTGCATAATACTTCAAGCTGTCCCCAAAGGAATAAACTTTTGTGGAATCCAGTTGGAAGGCTAAATTCAGAAGATCATCTTTATGCTACTTGGCATAAACCCTTCTTGGTTAACCTACGAGCAAACCAGTTTTTTTGGTCTACGCAAAAACAACTCTTTTGTGCATGGAGTGTGGGTCCTACTGAACGACAGTGTTGTAGAATAGCCTCTAAATAGTTTTCATGTTGGAATCTGTTCTCTGAAACAATAAAGAGGTCACCCAAGTAAAACAAAACTCAAATCTCGAAATTGTCCTCTATATATTTGGAAGCTAAATATTTGGTATCTGGTGAAATCCCTGACTCATACCATGGTTCTAAAGACCTTCCTTTTCCCAACACGTGACAGCAGTTCTTTCCGGGTAGACAAGGGTACTTGAAACACAGCAATCGCTTGTTCACTTGCCAAGCATCATAATCCAACCTGATTTTGCCATTCCCTCTCATGCATACCACTGTAGGGGAAACCCATTCTTTGCATCTGATTCTTTCTTAAATACCTATTTCAACTAGTCTGGGTAGCCTACCTCTAACCTCAAGATCCTAAAGCTTCTGGAAGTCTAAGAGGCTTTATGTAGAACGGAATGGCAACTTTCTCTGTCCTAATGACATGTTTGTACCCCTTCATACAGCCATGGGCATCAAAAACGTCACTGTGTCTATGTAAAAGCCTATCTTTCATTGTATGTTTATCAATGGTTACCAGACTGACTGCCCCACTATCATTACGTTTATTTCTAGTTTTGCAAACAGATCCTTAATTAGCAAACTTAGAGGAGCCGTGGCTTAATTGTCAGTGCAACTGCACAGTAACCAAGAGTTCCGGGTTCGATTCCCTGAGCTGGCAAGGGGAATTTGGAACTTTACAAAGAAAAAAGACATTGGTTGGCGTCAGGAAGGGCATCCGGCCAAGAAATTTCTCACTGCCAAATCCACGTCCCTGTGAAGGGCACCGTCTGAGCCCCAATTTCTGGGGAAAATGACGTTAAAACTAAAAAAAAATCCTTAATTAGCAAACTTACACCCTGATAAACGACAATGAATAATTTTTGGTGCCAATATTCTCCTCCTGAAACGGTAATTTGATTTTTCCTTAAACGTTAAACTCTTTGCCTTGATAATTTAACAACGCAAGATCACAGTGTTTGATCGCTTTGCGATGCTTACTGTACTGAACTGTTTAGTGAACACTCCATTCACACGTGTTCGACAAATTTGTTTATGAAAATGGACTGCAGACAACCATCAATGAGATTAATGAGCTCTGTGATAAATATCCATGGCTTCGAAAATTTTCAGGTTAAACAGCAACAGTGACATGTTCAGACATGTCATGCAACCAAGTTTTGTAAAGAAAGAAGGTGCTCAAATAAGTAACCTGAATTGGAGTTACTTATTTGTTTGAAAGATTTGGACCAATGTGGTGGACTGTGGGACATGTTCTAATCTTGTTAAGGGTGAATTTTTGGAAAATGCGTCAGAATCGACGTTTTATTACTCTGGTAAAAACGAACTTGCCCACCTTCTACCTAATTTTTTTGCTTTGAGTCATATCTTTTAATTAGTTTTACCATTAAATGTGATCCAGGAGAAGCACCTGTCTGTTGCTGATTCTCGTCAATAAAATTCTGCTGTACATTACTTAACTTAGGGCTTTTTTTGTCTACACATAGGAAGTGATAAAAGTGCTATGCATTTTTCTCTTGATATCAAAACTCTTTTTTCAAAGGTTTGTTTTGATGAGATCATTAACATTTTCATTAAAACACTTTATCACGAAAACATTGTATTCCAATTGTTACCAAACATATCTGTCACTTGGATTCTGTCTTTAAGACATCATTTTTAAAGTTTCAGGTTTCATCTACCTATTCTGGCTTTGGTTCTTAAACTTTCTCGGCAATTTCCACTGGAACTTTTAAATATATATGCCAGTTGCTTTCTTCTGCCTTCGCAAGCACTTTAAAATTGTTTCATTGCAATTGCATGTAGGTTATTTTCTTGTTGACTTTGGTGTAGTAAATGCCACAACAATTTTGCTTCCAAATTAGTTTGGCTTTAAGACTAAATTGTTGTTGTGAAACAATGAACTCCAAAATAAGATCCTGAGCTTTAAATAGGGCTTCTTAACAATCTATTGACCTTTATAGTTAATGAACCTATTGTTATTTTTTAATTGACCTTCCCCTGAGCACCAGTTAACCTTCATTCTTCTTCTTTTCTGCTCATACTAAATCATATTTTCCAACTATACTTCTGAAGGGTAACTTACGTCCATCTTTTGCCAAATATGTAGAGCCAAACATCACAAACGCATACATTACTCGAGGCCTAATCAATGACTCCTATCCATAAGCAACAGCTAAGAGTCAAGACAAATCTGGAGTTTTAATGTATGAAGCCAAGATATTGACGGTTGGTATCACTTTATGACTACCTACATTTAAAGCCTAACATATATATAATAGTCCTATCTATGTATTAGGGTTTAAATGGATTTAATGAGAAAGTGAGACCAACCGTCAATATCAGGGGAATTTACATCAAAATTCTATGTAGTCGCTGGATTTCATCCCTCAAATCGAGACCCCAAATAATTATTTTTAAGCCTTCAAAATATCAGACCCCCAAAATGCACATGATCATGCTCGTCATGAAAGTCTGTAAGTCTTCCTTGAGATTTTATTCTGTTTGAAATCTTTCATTGTTATTGACGAATTATACATTGTTCCTTTTTGCTCCTGATTATATATGAGATGTGTGTTTGTGCTTGTGCATTACCAAAACAGATGAAATTTGAAACATTTAACTTTTTTTTTATCTGGGTAGCTATGAATTTATAAACAATTTCTATAGATAGAAGGTAATGAATTTTTTGCAGGGCTTTCCAATTACAATCTTTTCTCTCACCAGCAAGGAGAGAAACGTCAATTTAACGATCTGCCATATTTCAAATTCTGCAAATTTTGAAATTATTTTATTTGTGGTGGCGAGCCAAGTGTCATAACTTTAATTTAAACAAGAATATTCTAGCAAAGCCAAAAAGACCTTTGACAAAGCAAGGAACATTCCAGAGGAATGAGATGGCCATTATAATTATGCAGTTGACCTGTCAGAGGAAACTATATGTTTTTAATATACACTTCACTGAACGCTCACGTCAGACAAAATTGATGGTTCTATTTTAACCTGTTAACGTTCCTAAAATTCCAGGAATCATTGTAATGTTGTAACTTGCGTTAACTGGCCTGTAGCACATGAAACCTGGCATTCCAATTACCAAGAGAAAAATGATGGACAGAATACCGTTTTTATTGCCTGTCATAATATTTACAGGCAAAGTATAATAGAGGAGTACAAAGATTGTCATTGCATACAAGACAAATATTGTGGATTTTCAAGCTCAGCTTATTTACAATCTGGATCAGAAATTTTCGTTTGGTTTGGCCTGTTATTTCGTCTTCCTTGGAATGACATGTGTTATCTACTGTATTTAGGCTGTATTATTTAAAGATTTTGATTGTAATTGCCTGTTTATTGTTGTTTTTGTTGTGCTGTTGGTTATATTGCGCTGTAGGCAACAAGATTGTTGAAACATTTAACAAGATGAATTTTGTGTGAGTTGCTGTTAATCATGGCAAAATTTTTTATGCGTTAGGAGCTAATAAAATATATGACTTTTGAATTAAAACAAGATTTAGAAAATTAAATAATGAAAGTAACGCTTTATGCTGAAGTGGTCTGCTTAGGGTGACAAAACTATAGGAAACTCCGAAGGGAAAAACCCTGATTGCTGTCCATGAAAGTGAAGCTCATTCCCTTTATCCCAGTTTACACAAATAAGTTGTTTACAATATCCCTAACTTAAAAACCAAATTCCAAAAATAAGTTACGAAGTTATCTACCAGAAATACTAAAATACTTCCCAACATGGTTTAAAGCTAGCTAACATACAAATCAATAATGGTATTCAGCTAATTCCACAGTAATTCAATCATTCAATCAACCCGACAAATCCAAACTAAATAGCGCTTGCAATACCAACAGTTACTAAAAATAACATCCTGTTTTGTATTTAATATTGAACTAGAGTTTTCTTTCAAACATAGAATTTACTTAATTTTAGAAAGCCTGAAAGTAATTTATATAACAATAAAAAAGACCTATTTGATACACAGTTTCAGTGAAAACAATTACCTTACATAGTCAATAACCCCTACTACCTCCAGCCATTTCCCCATTTTTATGGGAAGAAAAATCCATTTCCATAATATAGTTACAAGATAAGTATGACCATAAAAAGTACAAGCTGGTTTCTCCTCTCATCAGGCGATGTTTAAGTTACAAAGTAAGTTATCCTTGAAAAAAACCCTTGGTATTTGACTATGATTGCGTGTATCTGGTTCTTACATCCATTTCAAACAAACAAATTTGAGAAAATTGTTCGCCCTTTTGCACAAGTTATCTGTGTGAAAATAACTGTAGCTAGAAATATAGAGGTTGGTGCTCTGAGGGTTTAGATGACGTCATGCAAGGCCAGGATGGAATTCCCATGCTGTTGCAGTTGTCTACTGGAAACGTCTCCATCGCATACCTTTGAAACCATACGTGTGGAAAAAAAATAAGACTAGTACTATTTTGATCCTGCAGGCCTCCGTGCGTCGCTCTACTACCCATTTCCTTCCGTTCACTCTTGGACAGAAGGAGCAATATTGCAGAAGTGAAATTTGCTTGGTCTGGTATCAACTGCTATCTCATAAATTAAGCAATTGTTATCCGCCATGTGAAGGGCATTTTGTATGATGTATATGCTGCATTTCCTAGGACAACCTGAAATAAATAAACTCGCAAAATTGACCAAATAAGGATAAAAGTATATTAATAGAGGAAAATATAAAGTCATTAGAAGCTGGGGGAATCGCCTTGATTTTTTCCTTTTTTATAGGTATTATCATGGGAAGTTTTTTTGGTGCCAAATGAGTTTCCAAATCTCGTGTGACTCATTTCGCTAAACGTCTTTATGTTCATGCAATCGTTGCTTCTCGTTGTAATAAATATTTCTATGAATGTAGTTGTTTTACTTGGAGAGCAAGGTTGTGGCGTTCTTTGGCTTCTGAGTGCTTTCCTTCACCATATATTTAAAATATATAGCTATTTGTCATTGACGAACTATAATTCTTTTCTACTTTAGCAGCAACATAAATCTTCTTCTTCTTCTTCTTTTTCTGCAGCTTTTCTCATTTTTATATGGGGTCACTATTCCTCGAGAGTCTCTTTCATTTTTTACTTTCTCTTACTGGCTGTTCATAGAGGTTCTTTTCCTGCATATCTTCCCTTAGTCTGCCTTTCCATCTAAATTTAGGTCGTCCTCTTCTTCTTTGTCCTGGAATGTCCATTCCCTTCATTTTTCTTCAAACATAGCCCTCCTCTCTTCTCATGACATGACCATACCTTTTCAGTTTTCATTCTTGCATCTTCGAGCCTATTTCAGCTAACTTCACTTTTTTTCTTATCATCTCATTCCAGGTTTTGTTTCTTCTCGTGTTTCCACACATCCAGCGTAACATCCTCATCTCTGCAACGTTCATCTTCTTCTCCTGTTTCTTCTTCACTGCCCAGATTTCACTGCCGTATAGCATTGCTGGGAGCACAGCTGTTTTGTGTACCCTTCCTTTCAGCCTGGCGCTCATCTTCTCGTCGCACAGCACACCTGACAGCTTTTTCCAGGAGTTCCATCCGCATTGGATCCGATGGTTTATCTCCACGTCGAACTCTACAACTTCATTCACATTCGTCCCCAGATATTTGAAAGGTGGAATCCTCAAGAAAATTTCCTCATCCATCTCATGTCGTCAAGGTCCTCGAAGTCGTTAAACTGAAGATATTCAGTTTGCGTTCTACTTATCCTGAAACCTTTCTCTTCCAGAACTCTCTTCCATCTTGATAGTCACCTTCAAAGTTCCACTTTTGTCTCACAAACTAAAACAATATCATCTGCAAAAAGCATGGTCCACGGGACATCGCTCCGAATATCTCTACCATGACATTCATTATGAGATCAAGGAGATATGGACTGAGAGCAGAGCCTTGATGCAGACCGACTCGGATCGTAAACTCATCTGAGATACCAACACAGCTGTTAATACATGAGGCAACTCCATCGTACATATCCTGAACCAAACTCACAAACTTTCCACTTACTCCTTTTTCTGTCATGCATCGCCAAACGTCCGACCTAGGGACTCAATCATATGCCTTTTTGAGGTCTAAGAATGCCACATATAGTCCTTTTTGTTTCTCACGATACCTCTCCATAACTTGTTTTAGTGCAAAAATCGCGTCAGATGTCTGCTGCCCTTTATTGAACCCAAATTGGTTTTCAGCAACTTCGGTCTCACTCTCAATCCTTCCTGATATTATCCGTTCCCAGAGCTTTATTGTATGTGATAAGAGTTTGATGTCTCTGTAGTTGGAACATTGCTGTATATCGCCTAACAACATAAATGCAACATAAATGTGGTTCACTAATCACATCCAGCTTGGTCTTTCTGGCGCGAGTAGTCTTAAACTTTGAAGATCATTGATAGATTTTTTGTTTCTTTCTTTTAATCATCTCATTCTGCTGTTAATATTGTAATGTCATAATTGGCCTTCCGCAAAATTTCTTTGAAAGCGATTTCTCAAAAACAATACTTCAATGCTTTCTGTGGTGGTGTTTCTGGGTATGATCGTAGATGTCAAAATAGTTTCCATTTATATTAGACCTCAACCATATAATTTGAATATTTTAAAGTCAACTTCTATCTTTTGATCTAGCTCTTACCTCTAGTCTTAACTTCTTTTTTTCTTCTTTCCCCTCTTTTCACACTTCCATACACTCACTGCTTCTATGCCTTGTTTTGTTTTTCATCATCAAAAAAGTTTTATTTACTACACTTAATCCGAGTTTATTACAAAATGGTGGAGAAAAGGAAAAAATAAGGTCAAACAATGACATTTAATTTAGTAAAAAGAATAAGTTGAAGAGAGCTAAAAGCAGTATATTATGACAGGATTTAAATCAATTGGAAAAGCATGTCAAATTATAATTATTTAAAACATTGCGTGCTTTTTGAATTGAATAACCAAACAGGAAAGGAAACCACCAAAGTTCGCTATTAGAGAAAGAAGCCCTCCCGACGTGTTTCTACTTAACGATTATAAAGAGCTTAAAAGATTCATTTATCATCAATTTTAAGAATTCTATCGTCTAACAGAATGAGAGACGGACTACAAGTTAGAATGGGCTAGTCTAAAGCCCACGTGCTGGAGGTAACAGGGACCAGCACATAAATATTCCAAGACTAAACTGAAGCTTTGTACTTGCACCTGCATCCAGCTTTCAAGGTATATTTTTCCTATCTGTCTGGGCTATTTTTTGCAGTGCTTGCATTGAAAAATTCTTAGGCCAGCCATAGGAATCAGTTATAATTTTGTTTTAATAACCTTGATAGGTAATGGCAGAAGCAAGAGGTGAAGATGGTAATTTGCAAATATTTTACCAGGCAAGGATCGAAACGGGGGCTCGATACGACCTTATTCCAACAAGGGAAGCGAAGAATCCCTTTATTCCAGGGTGATTCCATATCCAAAACTGTAGGCTCGAGGTGTGGTAGTACTGGATCTATATAGACTTTTAACATCACAAAACAACTCTTTCCTCGTCTTTTAGTAACGTTTTGTGAAAGCTTTCCTTCACCTCACTTTCCCGGTCTTGCTCTCTATGCTTGACAGTGTCTTCCAGCTGCTAGGGTAAAAGAACTTAAAGCTAAAGATGTGCTTTTCACGTGATTTAGATTTCTCTTCCTCGGGCCACTTGTTACCTATTTTCCTGGTATCGATCTCCGTCTTACGATTCTTCCTCGGTTATTGAAACGGTATCAGACTCCATTTATAAGGCCTTGGACAAGCAAAATACTGCTAACATTTTTGTCTTTGCTGACTTCAATGCTCATTATATGTTATGGTTGAGCCATTCTGATAAGAGAAATTTTACTTACAAATTCTCTCTTGCCCATCATCTTATACAGGTTCATTTGCCAACATTTTCTGACTCAGACTCGGGAGAACCTTCTCTTTTAAATATCCTTTGACTTTTGTTCCAGAGCATTGTACGGTTTTGTCTTTACCTCCTTTTTGGATCTTCTAATTGTGTTCTTGTCATTGTTGAGGTCAAGATAAGTATTTTTAATCTTGTTGAGAAGCCATATCTTTGTAAGGCTTTCAAATTTGGCCAAGTTGACTGGGATGGATTTCGTTAATTGGTTGATAATATTCACTGGGATTCAGTCTTTAACAAATCAGTTTCTGATGCTGCAAATGAATTGAGAGAATGAATAAAAGTTGGTATCAAAACATTTGTACCTAGTCGTAGTAATAAAGTCAAGTCTCATTTTCTTCAATGATTCAGTGCTGAAGTAATGTAACTGATTCATCTCTGGTTGCTTTCAGACGGACCAGCAATGCTTCGAAAAAGGTAATTTCTGATACTAAATCTTGCAATTTGAGAGAGTTCGAGAACATATTTCTACTCAAAGATTTCAAAGTCGAAATTGTTTTGAAATTTACAGTAGTATTGTGAATTCTGGCAAGTTTATTATTCCTTCACTCTCTGACGGTGTTCAATATTTTCTGTCCTCTTGGGCAAAAGGCTGATATTTTCCCTAGATTGTTTACTACCAATTCTCCTTTAAATGAGGCTGGCATTTCTTTGCCAGAATACCTTGAACAAAATAATCAGATTTAGGATTCTGTCATCATAAATCCAAAACTGTTGTCAAATATTATTAACAGGCTTAATCAATCTAAAGCAGATGGTCTTGGTTTGATTCTGGTAGTTGTCTTGAAAGAGTGTTCATCTGAGCTATTTTCGTTGCTGTCAAAACATTTTAATCTCCGTCTGTCAGTCATGCTTTTCGGCTTTCTGAAAAGTTTCTGTTGTTTGTCTCTTCAAGAACACAGATCGTCTGATCCTTGCATATATCGACCTGTTAAGTGTTCTTTCTCTTATCAGTAAGGTCTTTGTACAAGTTACTGGTCGATGTTCAGAACACATTTAGAGAACCTCGCTCCATTGGTGACCTTTTGAATGTAATAACGGAATGTATCTGTAGGTGGCCAATGGATAAGTACGGTGAAGGGCGTGCTATAGGGCTTGATGTTTCCAAGGCATTTTTAAGGTGTGCCACGCTGTCTTGTTTTATATGGTTTCTGGTTATGGTATTTGTGGAATGGTCATTGGTATCCTTCAGTTCTTTCTCTCACATCGGAAAATGCGTGATATATTGAATGGAATTACATCTGATGAGAATTCCATTATTGCTGGCATTCCATAAGGCTCTATTCTTGGTCCAACTCTTTTACTTCTCTACATTCGTAATCTTTCTGGTAATTTGCTTCAATTTATCAACATCTATGCTGTACTTTGGCATTGATCCCAAGGCAATTCAGCAGTAACAAGTCAAACTTGCAGAAGCTGTAGAATCTGAGCTTCTGTGTATCAGAGTGGCGAAGGAAGTACCCGATTTCTTTCAATGTGGCCCCAATGCAACTTATATCATTCAATAGAAAGCCGAGTCCTTATCTCCTTCCAATATTCAAGAAGTATCACTCTAATGTTAGCACTGATTAGGTTGCCTCTCCTTTTAAGGAACATTCATCAAAGAGGATACTTGCTTTCTTATTTTTTTCACATCTTACGGTTCATACTTTTAAAGGAATTGGCAATTCTATTTCCGAAAAGGTTGGTTTTTCGTATTATGTTAGAGATTACCTTAAGCTTGAAGCCATCTTGTATCTATATAAATCTACCACTCACCCTTGCATGGAGTACTTTTGCCATATCTGAACAGGTGATCTGTCATCTTATCTTCATGTTGATCGATTTCAGAGACAGGTTTGTAATTTGATAGGTACGAATCATGCCTCTCTTCAACTTTTGTCTCATCAATGGAATGTGGTTTGCCTTGCCATGTTCTGATGAGCTTTGCTTGTTAGTACCAGCTCAGTTTGTTGCATCTCGAGTGACTCACTTCTCTTAACATATTTATCAAAAGTAAAAATACCGTCTTGTTTGTTTATATAGTAAATTGTATTGGCAGTGGACCTCGTTTTTTCACATNTCTATATAAATCTACCACTCACCCTGTGAGTGTCATCTTATCTTCATGTTGATCGATTTCAGAGACAGGTTTGTAATTTGATAGGTACGAATCATGCCTCTCTTCAACTTTTGTCTCATCAATGGAATGTGGTTTGCCTTGCCATGTTCTGATGAGCTTTGCTTGTTAGTACCAGCTCAGTTTGTTGCATCTCGAGTGACTCACTTCTCTTAACATATTTATCCAAAAGTAAAAATACCGTCTTGTTTGTTTATATAGTAAATTGTATTGGCAGTGGACCTCGTTTTTTCACATTCCGTTATACTAGAACTGGCATTCTTTGATATGTCGTACACGTTATCACACAAATAAGTATATAGAAAAATTGGAGTACCAAATGCAAGCTAAATTTTACTGTTGCAACTCCAAGGTGTCTAGTATTCGTTGTAATGACGCATTCAAAAGAAAAACAGCTACATCAGATTAAATAAAGCAGATGAATGCCTAGAGGGTTACCGAAAGTATTTACATGAGAAGCCCAGGTATATATATATTTTTATGTACTAGTGAGTCACTACACATCATGGCTAAAAGCCACTTGAGGATGAGGGTTAATGAGATAAAAAATGACTTTTTGCATAAAAATAGTGTATGGAGTTTATCAGTCTTAAAATTATGTCAGAAGCTTGATACTCCTAGTTATCTTTTAAACATTCTTACGACTTTCAAATACTGATGAAATTAAATGAGATCTTTTAGAAATATATAGAAAAGGAAATATTAAGCTTTCCTTAACATGTTGTTGCTGATGCTATCGTTCAAAATATTGTTTTGCTGTTGGAGTTCTCCCTAATCTCGTATTTGTATATATGCTGTTTCCTATCGTAATACCATTCCAATAAATGTTTTACTTGTTATTAATTTCTGGTTCACATTCTCTTCATTGTAATGTAATATAGCTTTTAAGTGTCAGGTAGTAAGATGTGGTGATAAACGAGCTTGGCAGTTATCAATGAGGAAGGTACGGACTACAGTGAAATAAAAGATTAAACGTATTTCCACAGAGCATTTCGGGCACGTAGCTACACCTTTTCTGCTACAAGGTCTATTCATCACAGAACAGATTTATTTCCTCGATATCATACTTACTCTTGTCTTGTTTGACACTGNGTTCTCCCTAATCTCGTATTTGTATATATTCTGTTTCCTATCGTAATACCATTCCAATAAATGTTTTACTTGTTATTAATTTCTGGTTCACATTCTCTTCATTGTAATGTAATATAGCTTTTAAGTGTCAGGTAGTAAGATGTGGTGATAAACGAGCTTGGCAGTTATCAATGAGGAAGGTACGGACTACAGTGAAATAAAAGATTAAACGTATTTCCACAGAGCATTTCGGGCACGTAGCTACACCTTTTCTGCTACAAGGTCTATTCATCACAGAACAGATTTATTTCCTCGATATCATACTTACTTTTGTATTGTTTGACACTGGTCTTGGCTTTGCTGACAATATTGAAAATTTATCAGTCTTTCGGGAGGGCCGGCTTGGCGATGACATGCCGCACTAAGCCAAGGCATATACTGGCCGCATGTTGAGGAATAGACTGGACATATGTCAGATGCTGCTGAAATGACTTTTGCGGTCCGACAAAATTCCGCTCAAAAAAATTCAGTGGTGATTTCTTGTGCTACTATATCATGCCTGCCTGATAGCACGGAGGTCGAATACATAAAATGCAATGTTGTACCGAACCTTGTTTAACATATTAGTAGTTTGATGTCTATATCATTGCCAAGGAGGGAATGCCAATACCTTTTCGTTCAATATCAAACAGAAAGCTGAAGTTATTTAAACTTGTTTTCACTAGGGTGGCTATATTTGTATTTTTTAATAACTGTATCGATGAGTAGATGCAGTAAAACAATCTTTTCAATTTCTATTACAGTCAGGTCTCCAACCGGAGGAGAGACTTAAGGTTTAAATTACCTTACTAAGGTCCCTGATTATGTTGTGAAGGATTAGAGCACACTGTAGTCTTCTGCAAGTTTTCAGATTGCACGGTTGTAATTGTCTCCATGTCCTCCATACCTTGCATATTAAGTCGTTTCTTTCTGAATAGAAACTTTGAGCACGAACTATGTGTCTTCAAAGAGACACAGCAGCATCTTGTTCATATCGGCTTCAGATTAATTTTTAATTAACATCTTGAAATCTCAGCCAAAATATTCAAGACCAATACAGCCAAGATATTGGTTAAAGAGGATACTTGCCAATCAAAACATGTAATTTGTGACTGGCTGCTCAGAGCCCCAAACAAAAAACCCCTTTATTTTCTCAAGATGATTCTGATGTTCAGCAGTTTTATGTAAACAGATGGTTCTTCGGTGTTAGCTGACGTGTAATGCTAGCCCCTGGTGACGAGTTCAGTATCAGGTGGATTGCAGGAGTGCATGAATAAGGATATTTTGGTTAACCGGTGGGGATGCATGTGTAGGTAAAATAACTTTCTTTTAATTACAATTTGCACGGTGACAATTATTTTTCCACTTTATTTGTATTTGATAATATCTGAACAGAATACGTCGTATCGGTTAAAAACCTATTTTTCATACAAGCACTGGGGTACGTTTCTGGTCTAAAAATGCATTTCTCTGGACTTAAGGTCATCCTAAAGTGATATTCAATAAATGAATCTCCTAAAATTGTGTCATTATTGTGTATTGGGTGGCTTTGATGATATCATAGTGTATAATTACAAAGGAATATTTAGCAGTGCTTTTAAAAGTTGTTAACAAATTGCTAAGTTACCAGAGGCGATCCTTTGTTTCGCATCAAACAATTCTTGTATCGCTAAAAAATGTCTGACTAGTCGGACTTAAGGAAACATCTTGAGAGAGCATTTGGAAAGTTGTTGAATGTTACAGTGAACCACGATCACCTAGAGCGGTAGCGTGTTTATAGCGGAGGCATAAACACCCTATCGTCGAATGCGTCACCATTTCCCTACAACATTTGTTTATTCTATTCAAACGTAGGGAAAAATGAGAATCAAATCAAGATAAACAGCTACAAAAACAGTTCAGGAAGATTCAGATTCAGAGTGTCACATGTATTAATCAAGTGGCTGTAAGAATTTAAATAATATACGTGTTTTTTTAAAAGAAGTGAGTCAATACATTCGCAAAAAATTATAAACCAGATATTTGACTAATGAAAAACAGAACTGTAAAAACATCCAATGCAGTTTTTACAGTTCTTGATATCATTTGGATTAAAAGGTTTGCAAAATTTTAGTTTGGAACATTTTCATGGTTAAAGTGCACATAACTTAAGCACAGGCACAAAAAAAAATATTTAGGAATTATTTTACTGGATATAGCATGAATAAACTGTAATTTCGATGGCTTTCTTTAAAAAATTTAGGGAAAATACTGTTTTAAACTGGTTGTTTATAAGAAAGCAGTACTTAGATAAACTCAAAGTAAAGTAGGTGAGTCTTATTATATAACAGCTTAACTGACACCTGGAAAAGTTTCTTTAGTGTCCCCATCCGTACAGCTGTTTTGCAAAAAGAAAGGTAAAAACATATCCGACAGATGGGGCTCCTCTAGATAAAACCTTTATCAGACAGATGTATTGCTGTTCACAGCTACATTTTTTTATCGCAAAGCCCTCCGACTATGATGCAATCTTTACTTTCCGTTACAACAACAAAAAACGCTTGATCATTTTCAATGTACTTTAGTTTACAAATCATTACATCACAGCTAATTATCTTCTCCACAATAGTAATTGGGTAGCTGAGAATATCCTACATGTTGGCAATCCACTCTTATTTATTGCATCAACCCCTTTTAATGCCATATCCAGGCCTTCTATGAAATGATATTGCCAGGTATTTATTTACAATTATCACGAGAATTGGTAGGCATGGTTGATTTGGGGGCAAGTAGCGACATTACTAGAGTTTAGAAGTTATATATATATATACAAAAAAAAGCTAAAATAAATAGGAGTACCAAATCTGTTGTAAACCAAGCAAACTTTTGTTAGAAACTTGGCAATTGGAAAGAAATTGACCTCAATATCGGAAATAGTCGAAATCACTCTAATTCCAACATTTCTGTTTCTGCTCTTATTTACATTACATCCATATTGGTTCCCACCAAAACCCCAAACTTTTTATAACATATCTGACTACCGTAATCACTCATGTACCTTGGGCATTGTCTTTCTTGGACATTGGAACTGCTATAAAATGTAAATATTTGTTATTTGTACCTTTCTTGTAATCTGGTAGATAGCTTAGCTAATGGGGCCCAAAGGGTTCTTCAGTTGCAATTTTCTTGATTCAGGGTCAACACATGTTTTATTTACCATCTAATGGAACCACATTGATCTTCATTTTAATGCGTATTTCTGAAAATCATGAGCCCCCTGTCTATGCTAGGTTTGTATCATTACTGAAATCAGAAATAAAATGGTAACATAGCTATGTAAAGTTGTATTTCGTCCCTTCACGAAAGCATGTCTCGTATTTTTGGGGCTATGAAGATTGGGTACTTTGTTTGACACGTTGGGGTAGTTGATGGCGCTAGTTGTAAAGTAGGTCGGAAATTAGTCACCATAAGTTCATAAACAGAAGAAGATAGCAAACTTGAGCCATGTGTGTGGAATGAAAAGTAAAAAAGTCCCAGATTTGCGATCCTTGGGGTACAAGCGAAACAGAACGGACTTGTTTTTTTTACTATTTGAAAAGTGAGCTATTCCAGGCTCCCTGAAGCAGTCTGGTACAAAGTCAGGAAAAAATCATTCCTAGTCAACAAGGTTTGATCCATTTCTTGAATGAGTTAAGAACTATGTAGACATTATAAGACATGCTTTAACTTCTCAAAGAATATCTTCTACAATGGTTTCTGGAAGTATCTTTATTTCGAGTGATCTGTGTTTCAAATTCAAACGTATTATATTTGAAATTCGTAAGTCTTAAAGTTTTGGGATTTACCTTCATTGCTTTCGCTATCGAACGCATTGCATTGTTTTGAACAGGATCTTATAGTTGAGTAGGTCAGGTACAATATGTGGCTGTTAAATTATTTTTCAAAGACTTCAAAACTTTTCAAAGATTTAAAAAAAAGCACACTGAATACTATGATACAATGTCACTAAGTATCGATGAATCAGGGCATGGACACCAAGAATATGGAAATTATTCATCTGTTGTCGTTGCCAACACATGCTGCTCAGCAAGATTCTTCAAAGATTCAACGTGCCAGAAGAAAGACCTACCCTCACTTTACTGATACGGTTACAGCTAAAATTGAGGCATATTATGTTGAAAAAGGAAACAATATTGCCATCAAACATTTTAAGAAACTTTTTCCAGTAGTAAAAAAACACAGTTCGTATTTCAAGAAGCAATACTATTCTAAACTTAGCGGGGCACGTCCGCAGTGCGAGTCTATAGTTATTTCTGTACCGTCGAAAGTTCGTGGACGCCCTTAATTTCGTATGGAAGACATGGGCATTGGTAGGGTTTCTCAAGGGAAGTGTGGCTTTGGTGGTGTTACTAACATTCATGTTGCACAATAGTTACCAAAGCACTCATCGCAAGCAATTCGTCAAAGGTTTATTTAATGAACTTTTGGCATGCTATGTTCAATGGTTCACTACATCTGTAAAAGAATGGGGTTAAAAAAAAGTTAGAACAAAGTCAATGTTATCAGTTCCTTAAGGTTTGTATTACGGAAGTCGTCACTTGTTTTTAACTGACAAGCGAAGTATCACTTTGACCTTCGCGAATCACTCTGGCAGGTATTTCTCTTCCTATGCAAATGACGACAAGAAGAAATAAGGATACACGTATTGAAGTCAGCCTAAGCAGTCAACTTCCCAGAAGGTTTTAATGTCACACAGAATAAGAATCACTAGTCTAAGGAAGAGGAAACCATAAAGTTTATTAAAGATATCATCAACCAAAGGGCAATTGCTGCCAGAAATGCATAAGGATAGGCGGAAAATCGAAAGACCATACTCATTTGTGATGTCTGTAAAGGACAGTGCACCGAAGAAGCAAATGCAATTTTGGAAAAGTTCAAAGTGCCTAGAATGTGGTCAATCTACCACAAAACATCCACACTCGTTTGAGCCACTCATTTTAACAGTCAATGGGTCTGCTTAACAGTTTATGAAAAAGACGTTTGTAACCTGGTATACAGAAGAAGTGAAAGGGGCAAAGCAAGAATGCACACCGACTGAGCACAAAAGTCAATTCCATCCTAACACACTTGAAGCCCATTCACGTGAACTGCATGATAGAAATAAACAATTTCCTGACATCTGATGAGGGAAAAGTTACCATTTCAAATAGATTAAAGTCTTAAATTTTGGAAGTGGTTAAAAAAACTGAGACACTTCCTAAAAAGGACCCATTTATCTAAGAATAAATAAAACAGGAGAATATATATATATATATACATACATACGAGAATCATTACGAGTCTCTTTTATTGTCATTAGAAAATATAACGCTATCCCCCATCTTTGTTCTCCTTAGTCAATGACAACTTACATGTAAATAATAAATACTACTATACCTTGAAACCTGTAATGCTGCTAACACCTTTTTCTAGACATAATGCACCCAGTCACAGTAAATCTTCTGAGTGCCCAATCCAGGTCAAAGCCTTTTGACCTTTTGACGTATCCATAAAATCTTACAATACTGCTTCTTGAGTTATAATTAGTCCATTGCAGGGCTCTAAAAATAGGGCCCTCTAAATAGACTCACTTCTTTGATATAAGAGATGTACCTACATATGTACAGGAAAAGATTATATGAAGCTACAGATAGAAAACAATCACAAATTCAAATTATGTGTGGTATCAACAAACAGCCACGCAAAAGGAAAAATTGCGATCACACAATGTCATAAATGCAGAAAGTTGCAACATTGCAGAATCCAAACCTAAGACTGTATGTATATTAAGGAAAAAGTGCAATAGCATCCCAGCGTATCGTATAAGTGCAAGCTACAAAATCAAAATATCACATGGGTCTTGCATAGCACTTCACCTACAGAAATCTGCGATGGATTTCCTGGATAAAATATAGGACCAAGTCCAGACATCGTTCTGTTTCTGAGGGGTCAAACTCTACCAACGTATGATATTGTCAATTTTACGTTACTTTCATTCTTCTGTAAGTAAAGTACCAAATGGTGACACCCTCTTTCTCAGGTTTCTTACCGTTCTGTGTTTAAATGCAGTCCACCAAGTAAACTTGCAGAACTAATGTATCCATCATGGTCTAATATAGACCCAAAATTAAAACTGACTCCATCTATACTCGAATCCAAGTCACACCGCGTTTCAACTTCTACTTCAACATTGTCACCACTAAAATCCTTGGGATGATCATCCTAGCAGTAGAGAAAGCAAAAGTCAATAAAAGAAGCTTATACATAATAATAAAACTAACATACAAATTGTCAGCAAAAGAAATGTGCTGAGAACAAGGTGGTTCCCCAAGATTTCAAAATTAAAAGTTTTCGAACGTCCAGAAGCAGCAGCCCTTCCTGTTGTAAAATTAGTTATTATCAAAATACAGTATCGTTTACCGTGAAAATCTAGTAAATTATACCTACTTTGCCTCTTGCATGTAAAGCAAATGTACAAATACCACACAGATCAAACCTCCGGTGACCAAGGATTAAATTGATAAGTGAAACCTAAAAGCAGCCTTACAGCTTCTCATATAACTAACACACGCCCAGACACGCACTTTATCAATACAATCCATTTTTCCATATGGGGGAGAAAAAAAACCAGCAACAAAAACAAAACCGGGTTTGAAATCCCTCTTTTATTTACTCAACCCATTCTTTATCCCAAGGAGTAAATTAAAGGTTTCTGTGTATTTTAAGGCGCCAAAGCAATGAAACGATTGCTTCATTTGTCTTTCAAACTCTTGGCACCAAATAGCGAACACAGCTTTGCTACGACGTATATTGGGCCAGATTTTAGAAAAAAATTATTCAAAAACAAAATAAAAATAATAACAAAAAAGAATGTTATAACCCTTCAAATATCTACGTAGGGAACTAGAGAAAAAATGAGCTGTAAGAAAGTTTAACAATAATCAATTTAGATAGAAGATAAAGATCAAGGGTCAATGATACTGTTGAGGTGAAAAGACGGGTGTAATTGTTATAAAAAATGACCTGGTTTTGATTTCGGTTTATCTATTTTCAGAATGTTGATTCAAAAAGCAAAACTAATATGATGTTTCAACATGTTTCAACAACCATTTAGGTCCAAAATATTCTAATATTTACATTAGTATTGCGGGTTCTAGTACCTAAGAGAAAAATAAACCAGCATATTTATCCCTTTTCAGTCAACTGGATCTTGTGAGATGAGCTTGGGTGTGATTTTCGCTTGCTTTTTTCCCTTTCTTTTATGTTCAAGTGAGTCACCACACACCAAAGCTAAAAGCCACTCGAGGATGAGGGTTTAATGACAGTTTTTCTAAAAATATATACAGATAGAGTCGCCACTTCTTTTGTGGCAAAGGTGTACAAACCATTGTCTTTGTTAGTGGTCAGTATTCTTAAACACCAAGAGAATGACCCTAATCGTAAGTATTTCGGGCCTTCTGAATAAGCTTTGCGGTATTGAATGCGTTTTGCAAAAGATCTGTTGTTATTTACCAGTCTTGGCCAGCCATAACCGAATTTCTTTCCCACCAGTTTCCAAAGCTGCTATGATGATAACAATATAGACTTTGTTATCATTTAATACCATTTGCAATTTTAAACAAACCTATTAAAGTAATAAGTCCAATAAAAGCAACCAAATTCAGTACAACCCAAATATCATCACGGCAACGCTACGTTCTTGGGTGTGCAATATGTCTGGCTACGCCGTCGGGGTATTCTAAAAGTGTTGTAATTTAAACCAGTTTCATGTCAGATCTTAGGCTTAAAATAAAAGTTGATCCTCAAAGCCTTACCTCTTTTATGGTGCTGATAGGGTCTTCAGGCAAATTTGTTCGAAAATACGTGTGGAAGTGGTGATCGAATCGCCTTCCAAGAGTATCATCGGTTCCAATCAAGACATCTATTTTTGGCTCCGAGTCACTCTTCGCTATTGGAGACTCTAAACTCAAAATTAACGTATCATTACAGTCCTGACCTTGATCTTCAGTTGATGGTATCTCAATATTTTCTGCGCATTCTAAGTCTTTTTGTATGATAGAAAATATATTTGAATCCGACAGTGCTTCGTCATGAATAAACTCAAGCCTGTCAAAAATGTCTTGTTGTAAATTCTTTGAAGAACCCAGCTCTTTTGTGTTAGAACTTGAATCTGAGCTACGAGATACCGAGTATAATGATGATACAGGGGAGCCTTTACATGTCCTGTCTGCTGCGGATTCAAACATGGCTACATGTGCTAGTGTTTCCAATGCGGACATCTGTGAAAGTTGGTTTCTATTCGCATCTCGTTGTAGATGTTCTCTTCGCAGTAATGTTCGATCGATAACAACTGAAGGTGGTGTCATACTCATAAATGGCAATGAATCTTGGCTTGTCAAGAGATCGTTACTTTCTTCTTGTCTCGGCTGTACAACCATATCGTACGGGAGCCCAAAGCGCAAGTCAATATCAGTTTGAACTTCTTTCTCCAAGAGCAGTTTTACAACTGGTGTATCTGAAGAAAATAACATTGGAGAAATTGTATTATTTATGAGACAGAACGTTTCCAACAAAAAACAAATAAAAAAATAAAAAAGGGGAATTAAATATAGCAACCAATTAATTAACTAGTTTATGTGCAAACATCTATTAGTGTGTAGCAACTATTTCTTGAAAATTCGTTTAGAAAGGTTGAAATAGAACCGAAATGATACATGGATAATTCATGCACAGTTTTTCGATGCTGCTCCATGAGAAAAAGAACGTTGGGGAGTGTGATGACTCTATGGTTTGTAATGAAGCACGTACTATCATACCTTACAAAATCCGATATACATTACATTTGATTTGGTGATTAACCCTCACATTACCAAGATACTGCTATTTTCCTTCCACCAATCAACAGGTAGAATGTTAATAAATATTTTTATGTAACAAGATTTTATCCATTAAAATGTTATTTTAGTAATTTCAAGTTTCTTTTCGCAACAGGTCGTTGGGAATCAATTTGTCATTCGTTTCAATCTTGATACCGGCAGCAACCCCGAGGCAAAGAAAATCATAGCCTTATGTGGTGATGATTTTTCTCAAGGTTTTGGTGGTTCCAATATTTGCCGACGTCTGTAAACAACCAATGACATAAAGAATATCCACTTCCTTAAGGGATTTCATCATTCTACTGGATATCACACCAAAACACACTCACGACCACTGTCATAAAGGTGATACTACCTTCGTGCATCGTTCCAACTTGATGAGCCAAACAGAAATAAGTATTCATTTTCTCCATCTCCTTGTTATCGACGTCCATATCAGAACGTACAGCGAAGGGAATGATGTACAAGAGTTTTCAGCCATGATCCATGACAAGTGAGTCCAAGTGATTGTGTCTCACCTACTCCATTATCGCAACTGGTCTGTCCAACCATACCTCAATGTTCCCATACTCGTGTTTTTCTCACTCTGACGTCTTTTATATAATTTTCCTTAACATTACACTTAAGGATTTTTTCACCATTTCCCATATACTCCTAATTTTATTGTTTTCTTTTTCATTCCTTTTGTGCCAACCCTTAACAGTCTTCTGAAACATATCAAATAAACTCTTCTTTTTTTGCCACAAACTGTACATATTGGTAACACTTGTCAACTTCCCTGTGCCTGAATCGCTCTTCATCATCATCATCATCATCATCATCATCATCATCATATTCGGTTTAACGTCCG
>RDPX01000455.1:0-23172 GCA_003991215.1 Morbakka virulenta | reverse complement strand
TCCAAGATTTTCTCTATCCCAAGAAAACTCTGTGTTCAACAATCTCTCATAATAGCACTTCCAGGCATTCTTCTTTTCAAGTTCACTTGTTGCAAGTTCTCCATCATCATTCCTGATACACTTTTCTCCAATGATATCCTGATTAGATGTGATCATCTGCTTAGCTACCTTGAATACTTCATTCTTCTGGTCATCTCTACGCATTATGTCTGGAAACCTTCTTTTCTCGGCATCCATCTTTGCTTTGTAGATTGCTTGCCTAGCTACTCTCTTGGCCTCCAGATACCTTTCTTTGTTAACTAACCCCTTTTCCCATTGACTCCACAGCCTTCTCTTCTCTTTCACATAATATCTGCTCCTGACGAGCAATGAGAGAGGGTTCGGTATTTGGGGGCCAGATAACCTACGTTGACCCACCTTCACTACATTTTTAGGCAGCACTATCTTACAGTTAACGTTGACCCCCTTCCTAATCTTTGCTACCCCACACTTCTCTAATACAAACTCCGACCCGACATTTTTTGTATAAACGTTTACTGTTTCAATGAATGGTGTTAGCTGTCTATCATTTTTACTAAACACTTTTAGGTCGTCTATGAAGAACAAATGACATATCACCTTTCTATTTTCTAAGCAACATCGGCAATGGCAGCGTTATAATGATACAGGAGACAGGGTGCTCGAGCTTGGAATATTCCCTGGCTTGAAATACCCCCTGGTTTTTAGTAACCTCGTCAAGTGTTTCATTGTTAGATGTCATCACAGAGGGATTTTCTGGCACTTAACTAATTTAAACATCTCAAGAATTTGGCACCGTGTCATACATCTCCTTGTAGTAAATCCAGCACATGCCAATGCACCTGTCCTTCGCCTTCACTCTTTCAAAAACAGCTTTACCCACCACAAAAGGATTAGATCCAACTAAAAATAAAATATAAATGTTTTTTGGATGTGGGCATTCAGATCAATTTATCGTAAAATAAATGATGGAAATGGTAAAGAAAGAAATCAGGAAAAGGCTGGAGGAATTAGTCGGACAGCAACAAGCGACGAAAATCTCATGAAAGCTATAAACTGGTGGAGTGTGTGATGTACGCGTGTAATTCCATGGAAGAAAATCAAGCGAGTGGAGATTGTACACCACAAAAATCCCCCAAAAGGGGAGATAGAGGAGGAAAAAGAAGTTTATGATGAAACTACGATAAGAGTCGCATGCTATACAACTACATCAACAGACGAATGGATAAGGGCAGGGTGGAAGGATGGAATGTTGAAGGAACACACATCTGTAAAGCAAAACGCAGAAAAGGGCAATAAAAGTAGATACATCAAGAACTTTTGATGAGGGACCTGTAGTTATTGGTGTAAAAAGACATACAGAATGGATGATAGGATGCCACAAACTGGAATAGTTTTTGGTAGAGAGGCAGGACAGAAATAAGGAAAGGTGCTAAACAGAAAAACGAATTAAAACATAGACAATATAAAGAGTAAGATTATGGCTGCCTTAAGTGTAACACCGACCTGAGAAAAATTGCTTCGATATTCTCACTACAAGAATAGATAGTAGAAAAAAGGTATGAAAGAAAACCAGAGGTCCAATACTAGACGATATGTGTCCGTTATGTGGTGTGCAGAGAGAAGGTGTCGGATCTCCTCTCATGATGCAAAACGCTGGCATGAACAGAATACTTTAAAAGGCAGGGTAACAACTTTAAAGTAATTGTGGTCAAGTGGGCGAGTGAAAGTGAATGTTCCCAGAAGATACAAATTGGTACGGTTAAAAATGGTACTAGAAAACGATGGGAAAAATCTATTGCGATTAGGAGCATCGGATGAAAACGAATAGAATAGCAAGAAGACCAGATATAACAGTGGAAGATACAAGAGGAACAACGATACTATTAACTGACATGGCGTGTCTAAATGGAAAGAACAAGAACGACAGGAGAGAGGAAAAGATACATAAATACAGAACGACTTTGGTTTGAATTACAAGGACGAAGAGAGCGGTATACGATAAAGATTGTACCAGTCATCATCAGATGTTTATAAGAAGGAATTAATGCCATAAGAAGGGAGGTATGAGAGATACTCAAAAGCGAGGTACAAGTTACAGTGAACGTTAATGAAATGCAAAACATTGTACTATGGGAAACCGAATTGATCGTAAGAAAACTGTTATCTAGACTGTTGATTACATGATGCAAAATACTTAGCTAATAAATTTTGGTAGCATAAGTGAATCGCCATTTGTATTTTAGTTGACTAATTCAAAAAATAATAATAATAATAATAATAGTAACAATAATAACACTGATGGTAATAATAATAATAATAATAGTAATAATAATAATAATATAACAAGGATAATAATAATAATCATCAAAGAATAATCAAAAGAGGAAGGTGCAGGTGATTCCTGTTTTGATAGGACCATTGGGAAGTGTCAGCAAAGGGTTTAAAAATTGGGTTCAAAAATTGAATATTGAACCTAACATAGTGGAAATGCAGAAGACAGCTTTATTAGGAACAGCTAGAATCCTAACAAAAGTTCTTGAGATGTGAAAGATAGGAGAAAGTACCTTATTAGCCCTAGGTCTCATCAAAGAATAATCAAAAGAGGAAGGTGCAGGTGATTCCTGTTTTGATAGGACCATTGGGAAGTGTCAGCAAAGGGTTTAAAAATTGGGTTCAAAAATTGAATATTGAACCTAACATAGTGGAAATGCAGAAGACAGCTTTATTAGGAACAGCTAGAATCCTAACAAAAGTTCTTGAGATGTGAAAGATAGGAGAAAGTACCTTATTAGCCCTAGGTCATTAGTTGTGACTCGCCTAATAAGGAGAATTACGGTATAAAGATCAGCCAGTTAAAAATTTTTCAAAATAATAATAATAACAACAATAATAATTTTGAAAATGTGTAAGTATAATGTAAAGTTGCAATAATACCAGTGGTCATCGGGGTGTTTGGAGTAGTCTCAAAGAATTTCAAGAATTACATTACCGCATTTGACTTTGAGGCGGAAATACAATCATTACAGAAAGCATGCCTCATAACCATAATAATACTAACCATAATCACACACAATCTAGGAACGAACTGCATCAGCAAAGATTGATAGAAAATTGGAATGAAAACCTAATAATTGTTGTTAACGTTGTAGGAAATAAAAATATAAGAAGAGGTAACTCTCATGGGAATAGATAGTGTATCCCCTCTGCTTTTTGTCATATCTTTGATTCCATATATAGCGAAAGGTGAAAGCTTGCTATATCCTTAAAAATGGGGGAAAATTAAATCAGTTGATGGACGATTTAAAGCTATTAAATACAAATGAAATGAGGGTAAAAAGCTTGGTACCCACTCTCCACGTTTTAAGCGATTATATCAGCATGGAATTTAGAATTAAGAAAAATATGGAGTATTCATAATGCATTGAGATCACTTGATGCAACGAATAGCAATGGAAGAGTCTTACCATTACGCTGAACACTAAAACATGTTGAAAAAAGCAGGAACAAATATCTTGGAATCTTGGACTTTAAATAGTAAAAAAAAGAGATATGATTAGGAACTTCGAACACGAGTATTTCAGAAGATTTCGGTTGGTTTGTAAGGGCAAATTAAGTAAATTGGAAGGAACAATACAACAGCTTTAAATACTTAGCCCTTTTGCGATACAGAACAGGCGTTCTAATTTGATGTCCAGACGAGTGTGATGAAATGGCTAGGAGAAGAAGAAAGATTCTAACTATGAACAAATAGTTTTATTCTAAAAGTGCCATTGATCGATGGTGCGGCTTAGTCAGGGGGGAAAGAGGGAAAGAGAGGTGATAAGCTGCAAATGTTGTATTTTGGCCGAAGAAAATAATCTTGGCTGGTATGTAAAATATCAAACTGAACCACTCTTAGTGGTTGTTAAGACTCACGGTACTATGCCGACTAACGATATTCCAAAAGAAGTCAAAATGAGAGAAAAAGAAAATCCTTTTTTTACAAAGACAAAAGAGGTTTGGAGGGCTAAGATACAGTAAATTTATGGAAGTCAAGGGATTTCAAAGAGGGTACTGGAGCACCAACGTGTAGCGCTCAAGAACAAGCCATGAATGAATGCCATTAAAAATAATACAAACAAAGAATGTGCGTACAACGAAAGGAAACTGTTTCTGATGTTCTTTCTGAATATACGTTTCTTACTCAGAAGTAGTATTTAAATGGCCGTAATAATGTTTTAAATGTATTCATTTGAGTTTACGTAGAAAGAGTGGCCTGGACTCAAGAGCGAAATGGTATGAGCACACTCCACAAGGAACTGTTGAAAATAATAAAGTTAAGATGGGATTCTGTTATTCACTCCAACAGAGAAATAGTTGCGAAAAAATCTAAAGTTGTCCTTATAAATAATGGAAAGAAAGCAACAGAAATAATCGATGTTGCAGTACCGCGAGGTGTTAGAGTAGTAGAGAAAGCGCAAGAGAAAATCAATAAATAAAGAAAATCACCCGATGAAATTGCCCGACCTTGGAAGAAAAAGGTAGTTAAAGTAATGCTTGTGACAACAGATTCATAGGGGACTGGCTCAAGAAAATTTAAGTAGAATGTTGATGACACTGAGGTATCAATGAACGTTGAACATGCTCAAAAAAGTCTGGTGTTGGGCACAGCTCCTTTAAACTCAAGGCATTAAAGATAGTTTAATTAGTTGTGGGTACTTATTAGTTGACGGCCAATTAATATCCCCAGCTAGGACTGACGTCTTAGGTACAAAGTGTTATATCAGAATGCCGTGACTACACACAGAAATTCAAAATTTCTCTTTATTACGAATGACTTATTTAACCAGGTAAGTGTAAAAATCCCAATCAAATATCGACACACATTTCAGGTGTCAACCTTTTTATCACAACCTGATGAGTACCTACTGTTTAACAATGATACTCTACATCAAGCTTAACACTATTATCGTTTGTTAAGGTTGTCGTAGTGTTAAATTTCTGTACCAATTGTCATTCAATTCACCTGTAAAATTTTACTATCAGATCTAGAGCACGATGTTTAGAATTGTAAAAGAGTGAAAAAGTTGTGTAGACCGAAGTGGATTCAAACCAGTGGCATGACTATCATGGGCACACGGTCTACCACCTCAGCTATTGGTGATTGTTCTTAACAAGAACATTTTTACAACCATGTCTTTTACTTAAAAAGGTGAATATATGGTGGCATAAAATGATCTGGTGCAACCATATATTACCAGGAGATAAAAATGATCTCCAGCAAACAAATCGTGCCCTTAAATTTGGGAATATTCTCACAGGGCTCCGAGCCCCCGAAAATACTCTTAACATAGCGGCAAAACCAACTGAATGTCCCTATGGAGCTCCAGAAGCTCGAACCATTCATTTACGCATTATTGTAGGTAAATTGTTGGCATACAAAAAAGGGCCTTTTCCCCCTATTGCTATGTAAATTCGCAAAACAATATACAGACCCGAACCTTAATTATGACTGTAGAGTGTCCTGGTATTCCTTCAAATGTGAGAAAGGTAGGAGTGAAAAGGGTATATTTGCAGTATGTGGAAACCCTCTTCAGGTCATATACCATTGTAGTGAATAGGCCAAACGTATTTGGTTTTTCTCTCCAAACCTAATGGACACAGCTTGTTTTTAACTACAAACAATAAATATTCCACACTTAATATTCATGTACTGTGTACTGTCAAACAGGAAAAGCGATACTTGACTTTACACACACATACACACACAACATTAAAACAATATACAGACCCGAACCTTAATTATGACTGTAGAGTGTCCTGGTATTCCTTCAAATGTGAGAAAGGTAGGAGTGAAAAGGGTATATTTGCAGTATGTGGAAACCCTCTTCAGGTCATATACCATTGTAGTGAATAGGCCAAACGTATTTGGTTTTTCTCTCCAAACCTAATGGACACAGCTTGTTTTTAACTACAAACAATAAATATTCCACACTTAATATTCATGTACTGTGTACTGTCAAACAGGAAAAGCGATACTTGACTTTACACACACATACACACACAACATATATATATATATAAATATATATAAATAGATGGATAGATAGATAGATGGATGGATAGATGAATATATTATTACTATCGTTACAGGTTATAAAATCCGTGACGGTGTCAGCACTACCCATTAAAAAGGAAACAAAGCTTATTGTGAGGCAATAGTTTCATGTTCCTTTGAAAATAGTCAGATATCTTTGATCTCTTAATTCTTTGGACAATTCGTTAAAAACTAGAGTTCGATAAAATTTAAACGTCTTACGATCCGCTTCGATTCTAACTTTCGGTAAAATAAGTAGCGAGTTGATACCCCTAGTGCAAATTCTATGAAAAATAAACTGAAACTCGCCATGCTCGCACTCTGGGCCAAGTTTACACAGCGTCTTTAAAACATGTGTGGCAACTTTACGATCACGTTCGGGGTCCGTAACTTGGTGGGGCAGCAGGAATATATAAATATATGGTATGAGTGCTAAGCTCATGGTCGTAGATGTAAATCGGCAGTTTTACTAAACAGGACAAACAAACGGGGCACAAGACAAATACAGGAACAAAACAACATCAAAGAAAGTAAAACAATGTAAAAAAAGGAAATAGGAATAGGTTTGTGCAAAAGTGTAAAAGAAACTATGAGAGATGACATAATTTAGAACACATGATGTAAAGAGGAAGAGGGAGAGCATTATTGCCGTCAGCACCATACAGTTAAGTACAGGCCGTCAGCAAACAAAAAAAAGAGTAAAAATGATGTATGTAGCCCAAATGGTAAATTGAAATCGTGGATCATCAGTCGATGACCATATCCTTTATTTCGGGGAATTAACTTCGAGATAACTTCAAGGATACGGCTCCCCATATATATTGTTTACATATATATTCCATATATATTGTTTACATATAAGCCATATATGATATATATATGTATATGTATTAATATCCCAACTGGTACTTAAATTCATAAGTTCTGTCCACTCTTGAACTCTGCAAACACAACAATATATCATATAAGTTAACCAAGGGAAGAATTAACTGAAGTTCAACATTACTTGAACTTTCATTATTAGTGCACTTCAAAAGTTAATACAAAATAGTGCTAATTAATTGGTGATTAAATATTCGATTCAGTATTCAAAACCGTAAGTTTCCGTTCTCCTCGCTTTAGTATAATATTTCTGAGACATCAAAGAAAATAATTAAGAAAAAAGAACCAGATAAATGGAAAATGAAGCTCAAAATAGAGTCAAGAGCTACAGTGCTGAATTTAATTCTACACTGGAAATGAAAAAAGTTTTCTTTCTAAACACCTCACGTTCAGGTAAATAATGAGAAGCTGTAGTTGACGGCTGCTAATGATGTCGCAAACCAAAAAAAGAAATATCACTGCGAAAAACAAAAGCCTAACTCCACTTTTCTCTGTCATTGCAATTCCTTTTCTGGAGATCGAGAATTCTGTATCTGTGTGGTCTCAATAGAAGATAACAATTACTTAAAAAATTATCTAATAATCTTTATTTCCAATATCTCTTTACGTAAAAGAAACACAAGGTCACTGTTTCAAATTGTCAAAGAGAAAAAATGTGGCTAATAAGATTTAACATTACTTGAAAATAAACAGTCTTAAATTCTTAAACAAATCCACAATGATATTCAAGCTTTGGTTTTTACAACATTGTTGTTAGCAAAAGAGGGAGGGGGTACATAGGGCACAATCCTCCACATACTACTTCCGGCCATAATGACGAAAATACTATTTTCTACGCTATGCAAGGTATGATAACATGAATGTGTTCCTGTTCATTCTTACAAACATTATGCACTTCATTTGTTAAACCAAATAATTTTATACCTGCTGCTTCGGGATTTTCGTTCTTTCCTTTTGCTACGTTGTATTCAACTGTGACAGTGTCCCCTTTGGAAGAACTTTTCTTTCGTAACTCTTTATTATTCTTTATTTCACCTGTATTTGTGACTTCTTTGGAGTTAAACTCGTCAACACCTTTAAGTTTCCATTCTGCTGATGCTAAATGTTTTGGTTTAAAATAAATAAGAAAAAGGAAATAACTGTCACAAGAAATACGATCTTTAGTTCATTTTTAGTTAGTCGAGTGAATTAAAACAAAGTTGTATAACAGGAACAAATAATAGGAGAATCTATGACCAAACTTCCTTGTTTATGTAACCTGACCAACAACTTTCCTCACACAAGAAACTATAAATAAATTATTATATGTAACAGTTGGTGTAAAGAGTTCTCAAATGCTGCTCTTGTATGAATTCCAGATAAATTCGTATCAACAATCCGGAAATGCCCAAAGGCTGTAATAAAACTATTTACCCACTCAGATCACATCTACAACGACAATTCTTTAGCAGGTCTTAAAATTGAAAACAAATTGTAGTAACAGTGCTTTAGAACTAATACACGCAAACTTGTTGATATGAACTTTGCCAGTTAAGTGGAAAACAGAAATAGCATCCATACCAATCTATCTGTTTGTCAGTCTATCTATCTATCTATCTATCTATCTATCTATCTATCTATCTATCTATCTATCTATCCATCTATCTATTTACTTATTCATCCTTCTTTCAAATTATATATCTACCTACTTATTTATCAATTACATTTCTAACAAAAAATTCTCCACACTTTTACCGTTGTTTTCGGGTTCATCAGCAGTTATACCATGAGCATCCTGATAATGACTTTTCTGGTTCGACACAACATGACTTTTGCTTCCATTAATGTCGCATTCTGTAGTCTCCGTAATACTATGAGTCATGGCATGGTCATTTACCTTATCCTTTGACAAAAACGTCCTTCCACAACCTTGAAAACAAAGAAGTTAGTAAGAACTTAATAACTAATTTTTTCACACTCAAACGTAAGGCATGCCAAAACACTCGAAATAAAACAAGAGATGAGGCAACATGAAAAAAATAGAGCACAACATTTTAAACACTATAAAATAGATCAGAATATTGGAATCGGTACAAACACTAATGAAAAAAACCCCCAACCTACGTGCTATAAGACCATACATATTTATTCATGTTAATAATATTTGGCATGAGCTTGTGGATACCTCTGCTGCAATTAACCGAAAGGTTCCTGTAAGATTCCTAGCGCAGAAAAAAATTGCCACCTTTTTAGCAGCTCTCTTGTGCTTCTTTCCTCTGTGACGGGAAAGTTTTCATGACTGGAAGCAGTAGTTCTGCATACGGCTCTCTGAACTCCCTTGGCATGATATGCAGTGAATAGGAGAAACTTTGAACGAGAAAACCTTCTGAAGGTGTCTTTCTTCCTTTCTAAGGCCATTCGAATTTGAAAAAGAACACCTTGCTCTTTTATACAGAGTGAAGGTGACACTATTATGAGGTAACACTGGAAGGTGCTCGTCAGTGTTGGTTTCTGTGGAACGTAACAGAAATACTGCAATCTGCTTGTCTCTTTACTAGGATATCAAGCGAAAGTAGTTTTCTTTCTTCATATTTCTTGCTAGTGAATAAGTATGGATCTTGACTATTGATATTCTTTAAANTCGTAAAGAAACTCAGCGAAAATATTGGTAAACCTAAAGAACTATGGAAGTCACTGAAGTCTTTAGGCCTGCCCTCAAAACATAAGTCACCTCCCTCATTTTGCCTAGAAAAAAACGGCAACTTAGTTTTTAACCCTAAATCTAACACTGAAATTTTCAAAGACTTTTATTCGAATTTAGCAGACAACTTAGTCAAGAAACTCCCAGTCCCCCCGAAGAAATTTGACAAACATACAGTCCAGAGATACTACCAACAACTAAATCTCGATGGCAAAACCCTTTCTTTTAAACCAACAACACCCAATGCTATAGAAAAGCTATTGGAAGAAATAAATCCTAATAAAAGCGCAGGATTGGATAACCTTACTGGAAAATTTCTTAAAGACGGTGCTTCCATTTTGGCTTCTCCTGTCACAGAATTATGCAACTTATCAATATCCTTGTCCGACTTCCCAGATGATTGCAAAATAGCAAAATTAAAGCCAATTTACAAGAAAGGTTCAAAGACCGAACCAAAAAATTACAGACCTATCTCCCTTCTCCCGCTAATATCGAAAATCATAGAAAAAGTGATTCATACTCAAACTCAGCTGTTTCTTAATGATAACAAAATTTTGTACAAATATCAATCAGGCTTCCGAAAACACTACTCGACTAATACGTGCCTTTCATATTTAACTGATAAAGTCTTAAACGGATTTGAAAAAGGACTGATGACTGGAATGATTTTAATTGACCTTCAAAAAGCTTTTGACACAATTGACCATGAAATTCTGCTTGAGAAAATGCAGTGCTTGGGTTTTGCTGAGTCAACGATATTATGGTATAAGTCATACCTCACGAACAGATTTTTCTCAGTTAACGTGTGCAATGAATTTTCCTCCCTGGGTAGGCTATCATACGGAGTTCCCCAAGGATCAATCTTGGGTCCACTTCGGGCGACGTCAAATGAGACAATGATTTCGCCTGCTTGAACTTTTTGTGTGATGACGATCGGAAAATCTGTACTGTGGCTGCACTGGTGTAACTTCATTTTTGCGTATGCGTCTAGACGGTCAGCTATGTAGTGTGACGTAAAAGAGGGGAACTCATAGAGTATGCAACAATTGGATGTATTAGTGCATTTGGCCATTGCACTTTGGTAATCCATAAAATCGTGGCCAAGGCAGGTCTTCGGATTCCAATCTATGCTAATGCAGTTATCAAAGAGATTGTCTTCTTGTAATGTGAAATTTAAAAAACTTGTATTTTTCTAGCTTGGCCTTGGCAGTGATTATTGAATCAAATTCAACTGTGGCATACATGGAATATAAAAAGAAAGGGAATTTCCTCAACCAATATGTCTGCTCGATGTCAAAATTACCAACAAACACTTGTAAAGAATTCTCCGACAACAAAATAGCCTACGTTCCTTCTTCACAACATTTACCTTAAGGAAGAGACTCTGAAATGTTAAAATCAGTCGTACAAGTAAAATTTTCAATATAATGTCAAATGATAAAAAAAGAGATATGTCTTTTGGTTTCTGCTTGATATTGAGACGTGGGTTCTAATTGGAGACTCAAGAGTGTTTAATAGAAGTCAGTCTTTATCTCCAAATAAAATCTGGCATTCAAAAATGTTGTTGTGTTACCTGCTACACAATCGCCAGCAAATACAGTCGGACCTTGAACTCCTTGTCCCCCAGAGGTCAAGTATTGTGATGAGGGTGTGCAGCTATTAATAGGATGCTCCCCCTTAGGCCTCCCTAGTCTGGAGACCTATTCAGGACTTACGTTGGGTATCTGTAGTAGTGTAATTCCCCCTGATTAGCACAGTACGTCTTGACCAAGGACCGAGATTGTAAGGTTTATGAAACATCATCTACGAATGGCTGAAAATAAATATATAGGCGGAGCTTCCACTCTATACATGGGAGAGATGGGGAATAACACCTCCTAAAAATCAACACTGGGATGGAATACACAAAGGCTGAGAAATCAGATGAGGAAAAACTAGTAGAAAAGTCTACCTGGCTAAAAGAAGACGGCTCTGAATAAAAGCTCTCCAAGTAATGCACAAACAGACGGGTGGGCTTTACTCGTCAGCCCAGTAAATCAACCAGTATAGTAGAAGGATCACTATGATGCAAAAAAGCCGATATCTGATATCCAGGTCCTGAATTCTCAGTGGTAATGGTAGTAAAACGCATTTCTGTGCACATAAAAGACAACTGTGGAAACTCCTGAAGACGTGTTCAAAGACTAGATATTTGACAGGGTAGGAGAATGTTGATCCTCGGGTCTCACAGAAACCATCCCTCTACAACTGGTGGTCCCAGTGCCCCACTTCACGGTTGAGCGAGGTGGTGGTTGACAAGAACAAAAGTGACTGGCTATGAAGGGAAGAACCAGGTGAAGCCAAGAACTTTAAATTGATGGAGTGGAGCGCTGCGGAAATCTCCAAGAAGAAATTTCTCTTATCAGAAAAACTTAACATGAAAACTTTGCCACAAAGACGTAGTGAATATCACGAGACTGAGTGAAATCTACTGCAGGTTCAGGCATTACTTGTATGAACGTCTTACGCTGATAATCCTGTAGTGTGCCCCATCGACAGTTCTCTAATAATTCAGGAACCCTGCCTTCAATACTTTCCCACCTTACAAAATATTTAAGCAGAAACCTGGCCCAATGACAGCGGGAATACTTTACGGACCCACAGGAAGCCTCTGGGGGGACTGCCGCATTTACCACACTTGCTGCTTGCGTTATGAACGAAGAAGAAACAATTTCTTGTATTCTCTGAGAGTAAACAATCAGGGGCGAGGGGCTTACCTATTAGCGTTCGATTTGAAATCGCTACCTTTTAATAATGTACTCATTGCTAACTGGAGAGAAGAATAAATAATCCCTCTAATTTAGAAATCTGTAGATCTTCTTCTTCTTCTTCGGCCTTCATCCGAGTCTGTCAGGTCAGCCGCTCGACATCTTTTTCTCCACTTGACTCGGTCTTTCCATTCTTCTTCTCTCGCTCCCATTTCTTTCATGTCTCCTTCTATGACGTCCCTCAGTTGAAGCTTTTGTCGTCCTCTACTTCTCCTTCCTGTCACTGGTGCCTAACATACTGCCTTAAAAAATTGTTATTTTCTTTCCTCATTACAAGTCCATGCCATCTTAACCTTGCTTCTCTTGCTTTCTCTGTTATTTTTCTTACCTTCAACTACTCATGTCACCATTCATCCTGTGTTCATGCAAGAATACTCCAGCTAGCCACCTTAGCATTCTCATTCCCATCGCTTCTAACATTCTTTCCTCTGCCCTTTTCAAAGGTACGACTTCTAGGCCATATAGTAATATTGGTTGTAGCACTGATAAATAGACCTTCGTCTTTAGTTTTATTGGCATTCTCGTGTGGCATACTATGCCACTCACTTCTCGCCACTTTGCCCAAACTCATAACTATTGTCTTAACTTCTTCTTGACACCCCCCTAACTGGAGAGAAGAAAAAAATTGTTCTTCTAATTTAGAAATCTGTAGATCTTTTACCTTAAATAGGAAAAAAAATCAGGCACTCAGTACAAAACCCGTGAAGTAGCTAAGCCAGAAGTTAGAATTTTACATAGTAATAATAATGACCTTTACAGTTTTTAAAAGCATAATTTTGGTTAGACCATTGGTGAAATGTAGAGACGACGTTTTCGCATCATATCGATATCAATACTTCAAAAAATTGCAAAACGATAGTAAAATCATAGGTAATTAAAGCACTTGTTTGGGCAAGATGGGTCTTTATTCCTTTCACACAATGACTTGGTTTAGTGTCGTGGATCACAAGAGCTGTCACCAAACTTGTTGAAAGAAGGATTTAATAAAACTGATGTACGGATCAATATTGAAAACAATATAAAAACGGTTTTCAAATCATTCACATCTATTCATTTTGTCTGTTGTCATCAAACGGCAAATATAAACCCAAAGAAAATCAAAATACGTAGCAAGGTTACTAAGAGCTCAAACCTTCTGCATCGCAAGTGTATACAATCTTGTTAGTATGAATTTTACGATGGCGTTGAAGATGGTCAGGCCTTGTAAATGTTTTTGGGCAGTTTCCAATATCACAATGGCATTCTCTGTCTNATGAATTTTACGATGGCGTTGAAGATGGTCAGGCCTTGTAAATGTTTTTGGGCAGTTTCCAATATCACAATGGAATTCTCTGTCTTTCGAATGTTTTTGGAAGTGTCTCTTCAGAGTTGCTAAGTGCTTGAATCTCTTTTCACACGGCTGTAAAATAAAAAACCTTTACTATTTGGGATTCATTAATTAAATTAACTAATAGCCTTAAAAATTTATACTTTTGACCGTTACAATTTTTGATTCGAGATTTAATAAGAAAGTAACGATTCCATGGCGAACAGAAACTTTCCTCTACCAGAGGCTATATTCCTACATAAATAATACATATCGTTTACCCATATGTATATACATATTTTTATATGTATTTATGTATGTATGTATGTATGTATGTATGTATGTATGTATGTATGTATGTATATATTTAATATCAGAAATGTCTGATCTTAGGCAAAACTTGCATCCTTTTCGACATAATGACATATGACAGTAACCCCAACTTTTAAACGGTCGCATTCTAATATCCTGCCTACTTTGGAAGTGAAGAGGGTTTGCCTAACAAGGAGAATTCAGTAGATGTTTCCAACTAATCAAGGTTAATGGTTAAGGAGACAGCTTGTTGGTCTGGCTCTGGCGCAACAAAAACCCAGTTTGCTACTCGTCAAGAGACAACCATCAAAGGACCATATCCTTCCTGTTTAACCTTAGTTCAGAAAAACAAGTTTTTCAATCACCTTCATTCGTTATAGTGTGTCCAAAACGTGTTTTTCAAAAGCTACTGCAGAGGGTTATTCAACCTGGCTACTTGGGGTCATCCCTACAAAACAATTCAATGTACAAAAAGCTTGATTTTAACGAAGACCTACGCAGACGTTCTCTTATTCTTAAAAAAGACAACCTCATGCAAGTAAATACTTCATCAAAAGGTTAAATCTGCACACCAATACAACGTATATCTTTTCACAATATGAACCAGACTTCTAAATGAAATGCGAAAAGCATTTGGTGTGTATTGAATACTTGGCACATATTACCCAGTTTCAGTATTCGGGGTTTTTGACTAGCAGGTAAGATATAACATACTTCCACCTACGTGTTACCGTTTAAAATGCTTGTAAATGTTGTTGACATAAGTTGAAACATGGTTATTTGATGAAGATCACTCTCAGTATAGGTCGCATATTTCCTCCTCACGATACTAAAACGTTTAATTCACCAAACAGTGGTCTTGCGTCAAGTCATAATATCTGTGGCGATGGCAAAAAAAAAGCATAAAGGCAATCTTCCTTCCTGTCGGAGAAATTCTAAGGCAAACAGGCTCATAGTCTGGAACATACAGACCTACAAATAAATATCTTTTCTTCTCAGTTAAAATTATATTTCAATATTTCTGATAAAAGTACATAACTCTGAGTTTCTTGCTTACGCATTCATCAGATGTACACATCTGTACACATGTGTACATCTGATGAATGCGTAAGCAAGAAACTCAGAGTTGTGTACTTTTATCAGAAATATTGAAATATAATTTTAACTTAGATTGGCTCTATTTTAGTTAATATTGAGCACTCTGCAATTATATTTGTTCATCTGTTGATGAGATTTATCTTTTCTTCTCATAAGTTAGCAAATAACCAAACTTTCTGTTGGGAATTCTAACAGTGACCAGGTGAAAATCAATGTAGTAAACAATTTGGGAATACAAACTTAAAACAACTCGAGAAGGACTCCCTACAGTATTAATTTATTCCGTTTTTGATTCCTTCTTTGAAATTCCCACAAATTTTGTCCAAAAATTCAAGGTTGCTAAAGGGCACGAAGAAACGTCTGCCTCGCTCTTCTCATAATACCTTAACAAATGACCTTCATGCAAAATCGTCAGGGCTACATTTGGTATGGGTATTTTATCACATACCCTTTAATACCAAGAAAGGTAGTTACGGGAGTGTCTGGATCTGGATCATTAACCTCGACTTGTGGGCCAATATCCTGGCATATTTGTCGACGTATAGAGTTACACTCCATACGTAATAAGAAACATAGCTCGGGTATATAAGTTCTTATCCAGACATCAGCTCTACAAAGGGTACTTATCAATGAACGATTTAATATCCCATATTAGTAGTTGTTAGTGACGTAACTGGTTGTCCACCAGTTTTGCTGCCCTTCGGCGAAAAATCTTTTTATATAGTTTGCTAAGGTAAGGGCAGAGGGTAATACCCTGTAGTTGTCGCAAACAAAGCTCCTCTTTCTTAAGGATCTTGTGATTTTATTAGAGATTTTTGTTGCATAACCGCTAACTATTCCTTATCTGTTGGGACTTGCATGAACTACATTTAATTTCTTACAGGTTACTTTTAAAACCGCATGTTGTAAGGTACGGTACTTAATGTATTTATAAAATAAACAACAATGACTTGATATAAATAGGACAAACTTGTTAAAGAGTAGCAGTTGAAACATAATTATTCCAGATTGTAATCATGCCAACCTTAACATATTGGGTTGGCTAAGGGCGGTGAAGTCGAAATGTACGTCAAGCTGTGTAAATAAAAAACTTACCCAAGCTGGGCACGTATAACTTCTTAACGTATGCGCTGTCTGAACATGTTTTTGCAAATGGTATGGGTGATTAAACTTAGCATCACAGCCTTCAAATTTACAAGGATACATTTTCACATCACGTAATTCATCAACAAGATTAAAACCACTCATCGAATGACTTCGTCGATGAACTTGCCACTGTATGAAAGAAGAAAATTCTGGACCTTCAGCACATTGTTTGCATCTACAATAATAAGATAACATCAAAATCGATAAAAACACAGACAAATAGACAGTTTTTCTTCCTTACAGCATTACCTACTCACGTTCGCCTAGTACCTTTAGTGTAAACACTCTAGGCATATGAAACAAGGCTTTTTAACCGCTTTTTTCCTTATGTGTGAAAAAGGCAATGTGATTAAAAAGCAAATGGGTTAGATAAAATGTTTTCAAACCAAATACGAGGGTAACCAACGAAGTAGATACGGAGGAGAGATGAGGAAGAGGAAACCTATTAAAATTTGCTTTAAACTTTAAACAAACAATTTTCTTTCTTGTCAGTATACCACTCCATGTATAACAAAGTGAAACATCAGAGATTAAATAACCTCTTTTAAGTCAGAACAACACTCGCTAACTTCCATGTATTGTCAAAAATGGCATTCTTTTTGTATCAAAATGTAGCGTACACACATTGCTTCACTACAAATCAAAAAGTTCATAATGCAAGGGTCTAAGATGGTGAATTGGGGTAAAGATTAAAGGCGCTGGACTGCAGGACTGGAGTGGTTTTCAGAAATTAATGGAAAAAAACCTAAGTTTATAGCCGTATGTTACAACTTCCATACAAATGGTCTAACAGGTTGATAGTATCATAAAAATGGGAACAGTGAATTTAAATATGGATATTCAAAATGAGCACATTTATTAATACTATTGGTTAAATAGCCATAATATGATCAGCCAGTGAACTAAATAATAATCTGCAGCAAATATCCAATTGCATTAAATAAAATACCCCCAAAAAGCGAGCACATTTTTAGGTCTTTCGCCCTAAGCAAGGCTTTGAAGATATTTTAGCCCAGTTGGCTACTTTTCTTATTTGATATTTTTTTCCTTCGTACTTTTTAATCCTTTAATTTCATTCCTGGCCTCTCCTGATTCTATCTGCGAAAACAAGTACAAACTGAGTAGTATGTCACTTATAACAAAGAAGCAAATTGGGGGCAGTACTTCAAGGAACGTAGTCGGGATTCGAAGCACAAAGCTCTTGCGATTCAGCGAAATTTTCTTTTAGCTCTAGTCCTCATTTTGGCACATAAATTCAGATTTTACTTCAAACAGAGTATAAAAAGCAACTGTTTTCTGACTGTTTTGATCTCAGTTTTTCTATGTACTTAATTAAATTAATTATTTCATCATTACGTAGAGAAGGAATCAACACTTGTTGTTTACAACATTTTTCGAGTTTACACTCGTCGTCAGGTAATCTAAAACAAACCGCAAAACCCTTATGAGATTCAAACAAAAGACGTAGTGTACAGAGACTAACAACTAACAGCTAATTCTACATCTCATTATTCATATATATTTGAAAAATTCTTAAACAGCATGTGTCGTTCCAGTGTCAAGATGGTACCACATTCCCAAATATCCTGTTTGTACATGACCAAACAACTCGACAGTAAAAAAAAGTGCTGCGAAGTATTCAAAAATGTATCTTTTTTCCTAAAGTTTACCCTGAATATTTAAAAAAGACGTGATTGTGAGCAGATGTGTGTATTTCTACTCCATATCTGTTTTGTGTCGATAAATTGTATGACTTGATTCAAGAGTGATATGCCGTTTAAATGAATATATAGGAACTCGGCTTTCCTGACCCCAAAAGCGACCCTCTGCAACAAAGTTTCAGCCTTGTCTTTTTGACAAAAGACCGTTATCATCTAACAACAAATAAACACCAGAGATGCCTCTGTTGAGTTTCATTTTGATTGAAGCTAAAGCCTCCGTGAAGGTATCATTCACTGTAGAGTGATATGGCGTTAAAATGAGTATCTAGGAACTCGGCTTTCCTGACCCCAAAAGCGACCCTTTACAACGAAGTTTAGGCCTTGTCTTTTTGACAAAAGACCGTTATCATCTATCAACAAATAAAAACCAGAGATGCCTTTGCTGAGTTTCATTTTGATTGAAGCTAAAGCCTCTGTGAAGGCATCATTAACTGTATCACCTTGAGTACATGATAGAAACGTAGGCAAATATCAATATCGCCCAAGTGAAGAACAAGTGAAGTAGGACAGCAAATTGATCCTGGACGGAACAAACCTATACAATTGCCGCTTTTCTGGAAAGTATTCATTGTCTTTAATGGAACTGGGAGTTTTCGACGCTTGATAATTTAGTGCCCGATATCGTATACTATGGAAGCTTTGGAGAAAAAAATGAGTGGGCCATACTATCAAATCCCCTGTCAATATCAATATAGATACTTTCAATGCTTTGATAATCATAATTAATAGCCTACTACACTGATCTAGGGTGATCGATAATTATCGACTTTCCTCTCGAAAATATCAAGAAAAAGGGCTGTGGTAAGTTCAGTTGATCGACTTGGGGAGAAAGCTAAACTTTTAAACGGGATCTAACAAGATAATTCTTGCGATGTCGATCTATTGGTTTCCCAATGATATTCGATACGCACGAAGTATAACTATTGGGTAATGATACTTGAATTTTGGTTTTGATTTCCATTTGTAAAAGGCGGTTAATTTTGACATTTTCCTTAAGTCTGGTTTTTCATCAGTTCACAGAGTTATATCATAGGCAAGTGGCTTCGAAAGAGAATTGGAATTTTTAGAGTAAAACATGATGGCGAAGAAAATGCGAACATTTCCGTGTTGACGTATTTTTCAAGATCACAACATTTCTATAGGAAGATGGAAGTCCACTCTTACGTTAAGCCTTTTGAACTTGTGTCAGGATACCATTAACGTAAGGAGCCTTTCCCTCCTACCATATGAATATCTCTCAAAACTTTTTCCCATTGACAACAACAAAAATAAAGGTTTCCCCAGAAATATTATTATGGTATACCAAAGTTATGCTGATTCCTGCAAACTGACAAAAACACGATTCCACATAATAACAATAATCACACATTTTATTTCTATCTCACAATCTAAAAACGAGATAAAAATTGACCTCAGATCATTCATTTAGTCTATTCCGTTAGAGGTTGCCACAGAAAATTGACTTGTTCCATTTTTCTCCGTTTTACGCAAGTTCCTGTTTTAGTCCTTTCTGTGCCATGTCTTCCTTCACACAATCCAGCTATCTTTTCTTTGGTCTTTCTAGTTATCTCTTTCATGACAAGTCTATTTTCAGCACTGGTTTCCCAGTATGCTCTTCCTCCCTCCTTTGGTCATGCCCGTACCATATCAATATTGTGTCCCTTAGCCTTTTGATGATGGTGCTGACACCAATGTTTCCCCAAATCCTCTCGTTTCTTATCTTGTCCTTCCTGGTAACTCCTAATGACCACCTGAGCATACGCACTTCCGTTGTCTGTAGTTGCCTCGCAAGACCCTGTTAGAGAAACCATCTAAGTCTGTATATCATACCTGGTCTCAACTAGCGTTTCGTACAGCTTTCCTTTTACCATCACACGTACTCGCTCACCATACACTCCTGTTATTTCTCGCCACTCACCCCACTCTGTTTCGATTCTTATCTTGACTTCGTTATCACTAATTTCAGTTTGCTGTACAAATAAAAAAAAATGATTTCAAATATAACGATTATATCTCGTTCAAACTGTGTACGCGGTAAAAACTGCAATTTCCCTTTGTTATTTCTCCTTCGTCCTTCAGATCGATAATATTCATTTTTAACAAAAGAAACCTCTAAAACATTCTCATCCTGGGTGTGTCTGAAATGGGTCAACATAGAGTTACAAATAAATAAAGGCCTATCTCTACGTGGGAAGAACAAGACAGAAGTCTACAAGATAAACAATAGATTAAATTAAAAAAAAATAAATTCCAACACAATGGGGAAGAATTTCAACAAAAGTTCGACCACGTGGAATTCAAAATCATATTTAAGGATATTTTTGTACGATTTTAATCCTTAACAGTAAGTATCTTATATTCTTATAATTGTGTTCACTCTTTAATAGTATCACTTTCCCTATAATTGTTTAGACTAATCATGTGCGCACAACAATCAGTTGATGGTATATTTTGCACACCCAAATTAATTAAAATCTCTAAACGAGGCATAGCTCCTGAGCCATCTCTCTGAATTTTCCGGCATTTGGCTTTTCTATCCACTTTGGAATTTGAATAGTTACAAAGGCAAAAATTAGCCTTCAAGCACATTTATTTGTGTCAGAACACTTTCACCGTAATAAGAACTATATGATAATCACCCAATATCTGTTTTAAAAGTAGTTCAAAAGCTTAATAAACTATTTAATTAACTAAATAAAAAAAGAAATAAAAACAAATTTTATTTCAAAAACGATTAGTAGATTTATAATGTTTTATAGGTAAAAGTACGTAGGGTGACAATGCCCCCTCTATTACATTTCATTCACCACAAACAAAGTCATCTGAAGTTCTTCCTTCTCTTCAGTTTTATTGCTAATTTACTGAAATAAGCCCAAAGCAATATAATGTGGTAAAGAATAACTAACTGAATATACAATTCTTTCAAATGATAATTTGTGATACAGTAGTTTGTAAAAAGGTCATATCTTAATATTGCTGCTTAATAATGAGGGATTATTATGGTATTTTGGTAAATACTAGATCAGTGCAACATTTAATCTCCCTTTGACCTTTAAAAGCTAGCTATCGACAACGTTTTCTTCCGTTCTATTCTTGATAGCAAACCCTTTACGCTAAATTCCCATTTCCCAAATACTCTCTCATAACAGTTTTCATAATATTTTAACTTAGGTAGTCTTCTAATTGCAAGCTTCAGCTCTGCTGCAGAGCTGAGGCTCAGATTAAAAATATCCACTTTAAAACAAGAAAATAAAGGTAAAATCACCAACTGATGTACTTTTGATCTTGCAAATTACGCAAAAACCGGGACAATCTTGATAAAAGATTGATTTTACCGATTGTTTTTCCTGTACTTCTTGTCAAAATCTTCGAATGAAGGTAATGGTTTGGTCTATGTTTTACCACAATATTTTTAACTTATTACGTTGCTCATGACTTTTAAACAGTGTATTATTTCAAAGATTTTCCAATGACATCTATCAAACTGGCAATTAAACAACACTGCCTTCTTTTTCCTTGCCTAAATTTGAAGTTTTGTTTCTTCGAATAAAGAATATTGCTACATGTGCTCTGCATTTTACACTTCAATATTATAAAACACACACTGTTGCTAAAGCAAACAATATGTAATGGTATTTTTAACTGGCTTCGTGTTAAGACGTTTCAGTTGAATAGGAGAGAACCAATGGATGATAAGTTGTTTCAAAGAAATTAACCCCGCTTGCCACTAGTTAAAGAAAGTATTCAAATTATATATCTGATAATGATGACGTTGTCGGCAACCTTAAAAACATGACGCTACAAAAGGTAGTTACTGATTAGTATGGACCTCTACACTGTGAATAAAAAACAGAACATTGTCGTTTCTAAAGTAACAGATACCAGAACCCTCTGTACCTCCCATTGGCTTATGGGAAGACAAAATACAAAACATGACGGAGCAATCAGGCAGTGTCATCCAGAAAACAATTATAACCAAAATTGAGTTAGGGTAAAAAAAACTCAAGGATAAAGAGTGAATTTCTTTCCTTTTAAAAATAATGAATTAATGTAAAAACTAAAGAACAAATTAAATCATATTTTTTATAGATATAAGTATTGGTATTTTCCTACTACATATCAACTGTTGCGTTTGAAGGTTTGCTATGTCTCGCAGTTGTAAAAACTTGCTTAAGTGTCTAATCGTAAGGCAATAAATGAACACAAAGTATTGGTATTTTCCTACTACATATCAACTGTTGCGTTTGAAGGTTTGCTATGTCTCGCAGTTGCAAAAACTTGCTTAAGTGTCTAATCCTAAGGCAATAAATGAACACAATCATGCGCCAAGTAGAACATACGGTGGTATGCTAGATGACAAGGATCATCAAGCAATGAAGATTGTTTTAAACCGACGAGTTTATGCTTATATTGAAATAAATTAGTACTGCATTAAAAATTGCCATTGAACACTTATTACCTCTTATGGAATTTGATAATTAAAAAAAACAAACTTGCCTCTCTGTGCATAAAATTTTCAATTGGTAACATTTACAACAATTATTTGAAGGGAATCCTCGTAGTAGTTTCAAAACAAAAAGTTGCCAAAGATGAAATAAAAATTTCAGAGAACAGGGTTTTATTTCTGCCGTGCAAAATAATACAACTATCTATCCGGAAAACTATAAAGCAAAAACGACATCAGCTAACTAAAAAGAGTCTAACCAAAATATAAAAATATTTCATTATATTAAAGTCTCTTACTGTTTTGAATCTTAATGTAGTGTTTTTAACCTTTTCAAAATTTAATTTTAATTATGCTTTTCAATCAATGAATTGTATGCAAGTACTACTTGAGTACTGTAAATTAAACTGTATAAGGATTCAGAAACAACAAAAAAACCCAACAAACATCAACAATGATACCAATAATAATAATGATAATAATAATAATAATAATAATAATAATAATAATAATAATAATAATTTGCGCCCAAGCTTTGAAATTCCGGCTTGGTGCCCGGGGCGGTATACTTGACTATCTCCTATTTAGTGATGAATCAAAGTACAAATAATATATTAGATCAGGGGGGACCCGAACAGCCTACGGGAAGTGTGACGGTGCCCGAGCCCCCCGGTACAGG
>RDPX01000454.1:453135-464277 GCA_003991215.1 Morbakka virulenta | reverse complement strand
ATATTATATTATATTATATTATATTATATTATATTATATTATATTATATTATATTATATTATATTATATTATATTATATTATATTTATTATATTATATTATATTATATTATATTATATATTATATTATATATTATATATTATATTATATATTATATATTATATTATATTATATTATATTATATTATATTATATTATATTATGGTATATTATTGTATTGTTATATCAAGTAGAAACTGCCTCTACAGCATCCAGCAATTTAGAGACACTTATTCCTGATATAGAGTGTTAATGATAATAGTAATTATAATAAAAATAGTAATGATGATAAGAATAGTAATGATGATTTTGATTTTGAAATATGATACGCACCATTTAGGAAATCTCTTTCGTAACCTACTTCGTTAAACACCTTTAAGACGGGGTTTTTTCACGGAGAAAATTTAATTGAAATTTTATACAATTTTCATAGGGTTATGTTTAGTATATTGACTGACTTAAATTGCCCACAAAAATTACAAAAAGTGATTTCTTCCTCTTCCTCCTTTTCTTCTTTTTCATTTTTCTTTTTCTTCTTTTTTTATTTATTCTTTTTCTTTTTTTATTTATTGTTTTTCTTCTTTTTATTTATTCTTTTTCTTTTTTTTCTTTTCCTTCTTTTTTCTTTTCCTTTTTTCTTTTTCTTCTTACTTGTCTTCCCCTCCTTCCTTGACCTTTTGCAGTTTTCGTAACGGACTCGATGGCGCGACTATCCTTCTTCACGTCGTCCCGACCAAGGAATACACTTCGTCTGTCTCAATTGACTTATCTTCTCTTCTTCCATTTTCTTGTGTCTCTGGGACTCGTTGTATTGCTTCCGTTGCATTAACAATGTTGGCTGTACAGCCATCTTGTTGATCTGTCTTCACCCTTGAATGTGGTCTTCTATCACAAAGAAAAATAGACATTTTTCTAGTTGTTCTATCCACACCAAATCCTCCAGTTTACTAAAAATTGAATTCAGGATTGTATGCATTTAAGTGAAGAAAAATGTTATGATTTGAATCTCACTGCATACCACATCGCAATACGTACCAACCAATTTACGTGGAGAAAGAGAGCAGTGGAGTAATATATTAAACACGGACCTGAACAAAAAGAACAAGGGGAATTATAAAGTGTCGACCGTTTAAAAGCCCTTTTAAAAACATTTTAGGGGTTTTCAGTAGTTTATTTCGTTTTTTAACGATGGTATATTTCAATTCATCCTTGTTTGCTTCCTTCCACAGGGGATGACCTCGTTAAGCTTGGGGCTAAAGAAGATGAAGACGAGAAACCCACTGATGAAGGAGAAAAACCAACAGCAGTAGAAAAGCCAACGAATAAAGAAGTATTACAGGCAGGAAAACGTATCGTAAGGATTGGTGGAAACCGGAAAATATTTCTCAAGAGTAGTGATGATACAGAGAAAAAGAGTCAGGAGCATCAGTTAGATAAATCCCCAGAAATAACAGTTCAATGTAAGTACCAATTATTTTTTTCAATTGTATATATTATAAATTATTCATTTAGGGCAATGGTATTGGGATTGTATTTTGCTGTTGGCAATATATTGGACTTTTACGACAATAAAGCACAGTGTAGTATTCGTAAATGTTTACTTTGCCTAAATTTAGGCATCATTTTGGAGTTGTAGTTTAATGAATTATATATATATATAATATATATATAATATTTATATTATATATAGCATATTATATTTGTATATATATTTATATATTATATATTTTATATACATTCACGTTATTTTTATAATGTTGCCACACTATCATTTAACGATTTGACTACAGTTTTTTAGGGAACAAATCGTATTAAAAATGTAAAAATGATAGGATGTTTGTAAGACGAAAAAGTCCACTTGCATAATTTCTCATTGAAATGACTTTAGCCCCCCTTGGAGTGTGGAGAAATTTATTTAGCCAGGACATGGCATTCTCATTTCAGTTTAAATATTCCACTATAACATTTAAAGATGGGGACTTTTTTAAAATTTACTTTTATGCCATATTAAGTTCAATTTTCTGTTTATTGATCGGGCCCAAAGTGGAGCAGTATTAACATCCTGTTAGAAAAAGTGCATTTCTTATCAAGTTTGTCATCGTCATTTTAGTCAGTCACGTCAGACATATTTTCCACACCTATAATTATTTCAATTATATGGAAATATTTGAAAAAGAAAGTTTAGTTTTTAGGGTCGAGTTTGATTGTTAATTAAATAGGCCCCTCTGCGCATAATCTATTTGTAATAAAGAGCATGGAAAAGCAATTATTTCACAACAAACTTAATTTTTACCATTTCTATACCAAAATTTATTAAATAAGCACTTTCCATTTGAACATAAAAATCGCGTGCAGAAACCAAAGTGAATATTAAAACAAAGAAACAGCAAGATGCACTAATTTATCTATTATTAGCCCCGGCATTAACTTGAATTTGGTAAGCACCAATTTCTTCATTCATCATCAAATTCGAAACAAAGTTGTACTTTGAAGAAAAAAAGAAAAAAAGAAAGTCGAATTTTACTAGTTGTTAACAATCNACTTTTATGCCATATTAAGTTCAATTTTCTGTTTATTGATCGGGCCCAAAGTGGAGCAGTATTAACATCCTGTTAGAAAAAGTGCATTTCTTATCAAGTTTGTCATCGTCATTTTAGTCAGTCACGTCAGACATATTTTCCACACCTATAATTATTTCAATTATATGGAAATATTTGAAAAAGAAAGTTTAGTTTTTAGGGTCGAGTTTGATTGTTAATTAAATAGGCCCCTCTGCGCATAATCTATTTGTAATAAAGAGCATGGAAAAGCAATTATTTCACAACAAACTTAATTTTTACCATTTCTATACCAAAATTTATTAAATAAGCACTTTCCATTTGAACATAAAAATCGCGTGCAGAAACCAAAGTGAATATTAAAACAAAGAAACAGCAAGATGCACTAATTTATCTATTATTAGCCCCGGCATTAACTTGAATTTGGTAAGCACCAATTTCTTCATTCATCATCAAATTCGAAACAAAGTTGTACTTTGAAGAAAAAAAGAAAAAAAGAAAGTCGAATTTTACTAGTTGTTAACAATCGAATTTTACTAGTTGTTAACAATCGAATTTTACAAATATGACGGGAATTTTAGCGTGTTTTTTTTGTGGTGGGATGGGGGGGGGATGCGGAACTTTTTTCTTAATGAGAATTAATTGAGTAAGACCAGCAGTCGCAAGATCGTAAACACCAGCAGCTAAGTTAAGATAAAAAATGTATCTTCGTTTAATTTTTGATGCTTGTAACAGCAAAAGACAGATCAGGACGTTTTCGACATGCCAGGTCTTTATAAAGTTTTTATTAAAGTAGAATTCGTAAATAGAATTGCAAAATTCCTGAGAGCTGGACACTACCTTTCAAGAAAAACCAGCCAATAAATAAAGGGGAAGACAAGGAAGGGAAGAAAGCTGAGTATTGGTGCTTGCAACAGTGTATGTAAGTGTTTTAAGAAGTTGTGGAAATGAAATGACTGCAGGAGTGTATGACATAATATAAAAGAAGTGAGTAAAATTTGAGAACGGGAAGTGAAATAAACATGTGACTCGATAATGATGAAATGAGCAAACTTTACTTGATTGCATAATTCATGCAATATATTTGCGCAGCTCTTTCCTACACAGCTTTTCCACTTACATTGGCCTTTTATGTTTCTCTGATCGTATAACACAAACACAATGGTTTTATTTTGAAGCTGGTCACTCCAACTTTTTGGTGCTCCTTCAAATAACCATCTACCGCCCAAAACGCACTTATGCGCACGGTATACGTGACTACTTTAGTCTCACTTTTATTCACTTGGTCAAATTGATAAAGGCACTTTATTCTTTTCTCATGACTTTTAGGCTTCTTCATCAAACACACATGTTTTGTAGTGCTTCGTCTGCATTTGAACATTGTATTTCCACACATAAATACATTTTTGTAACTCTTTCCAACAGTAAATCCACAGAAATTCTGTTGGCTACTTAGAAAATTTGGTTTGTAGTCTTGGCTCTTGAATCAATATTAAAGAGCAGCCTGTAGCAGTATGTCTGACGTCTGTCTGCCTTATTTTCTGTACACAATTGGTGGGGCAGTGAACAGACCCTAGGGGCTAAAATTTGACACTGAGGGGTAATCGGATTCCGGAAAGAAGGTTCTGCAAGTTGCAGCTCTTTCACCGATAAAGTAGCACTGTTGTGACTGCGATCATATCTTCAACTTGAATGCGCAGTTCTTAGCGCATAGGAACTGGTTAATGAATGATGCATTAAAATATAATATATGGTTGCAAAAAAATCTGGGTTGATAGCGGGCGCTTGTTGCCATGATACCTGCTGGAAGCCAGTTCCATGGACACATTTGATCAACTTGGCTTGATGGCATTTGACAATTCAAATATAAGCTTTCCATAGCTTTTTTCCACACTGAAGTGCCATTTCTTTCGGCCTTCTGAATTACTTTTCAAAAATGTATAGGAACAGTGGTTTCACCTTTTATATGGTCACGCTATGTAATTGTTTGACTTACAGATTTTCTTATGAGAAAAAAGGGTCATAGAAACAACAGATAAACAGCTAGTTTATTGTGGGCGAGTGGCCTTTATTGTAGGTTGTTTAAAGTCAAAGACAAGGCCATCAGTATACACAGATGAAGAATAACTTCTTTTCCAATGTCTTAAAACTGACAATGATCAAAGACGTCATGGTGAGCCGCAATGCAGTCGAGGCGATTACTGTTACAACGGTCGAACTATTTAAGTGATGGATTGTAAGGGTGTCATTTCTGAAGTGCATAATGCATAAATCGTCACAATATTGTTTTGGAAATGAATATTGAATCTTGCATGCATTTGTTTTACGTGAAAGTCGTTTCCATGGTCACACACTAATTTGAATTAAAAAGATTTTCGGTCATTGCAATAGGTACGAAGAGAATGCTTATGAAAATGCTTTTCACCACAGTCGTTGTTTATAGTTTCGAATCCATTTTCGTGGACCATATTGAAAGGAGAGCTGATATCTATCAAGATGTAGTTTGTAGTTGAAGACTTGTGTTGCATACGATCCTCACAGCTCGCCCTTCTGTGAGATATTAGATGAGGCCAGACCATCAATTTCCTTCAAAGCTAGAGTTATTAAATAAAACTTACCATTTAAGTGAAAGCTTGAAAAAAGGCAAAGATGCTTAGCATTTGCAAAAAGAAAAAGGCTGATCAGGTAAACCTTGCAGTAGATGGAACGGCGCAGTCAAGGATAACAAGAAAAAAATAAAAATGAAAATAATAATAGTTTTTAAAACTTCTCATGATTTTATTTGTAAATTAACCGTCTAGAAAATTTACAATGAAATTGATCTACTCAATTCAGGTTGCAACCCAACTGAGCTGTAACTAATAATAAAAATAATAGTAATAATAATAATAATAATAATAATAGTAATAGTAATAATAGTAATAATGAAAAAATGAGAGAGGCGATTGCGGAGACATGTTTTAGCAAAAGATGCCTTTTGTCAGACCCAAGTGGACGAAGCAAGAGAAGAGCAAAAATACAAAGCTATTGCAGAGGATAACAATGGCAAAGAATGACAAAGAATGGCAGAGAAATATTTGTAAACCGGTGGAAAAGAGGAAAAGAGAAATAAGAAACTATTGCAGGCTATAACATTGTCATTTAACCGCAAATGAATGCTGGTAGCAGTGTGGAAAATCTTAGTACCTAGAATTTGCATGTATTCGTTCGATCGCGGTCGTCGGAGACACCCTCTGTTTGATATCAAGAATACTTTCACATGCATGTCCGTGTGCCAATGTCAAATTAAAGAATTTTCTAATTTAGAACTAAAGAAACTCGGCTGGTGCCTTTGTTGTTATGGCCATGTGTCCGTTTTTCATAACCTATCTCAGATGAAATTTATGTTTATTGCTATATTTATTTTTTATTAATTTTTTTATTTTATTTATTTTTTTAATTAATTAATTTTTTTTTATTTATTTATTTAAAAAGTAATAAAATGTGTATCGCATTCAAACGAAAGCTTTAACCATGACGATTTATACAAATTAGCCTTTCAAGAGATGAGGGAGAAATCTGGGAGAGACCTGTTAAGTCGAAATGTCGTGTTCTGCCTTTTGCTCGTAAAAAGCTCCGAAGATACCAAATGAGCTCGTTCTCATTTTACCTTAAACGCGCAAGAATAAACAGGACGAGAGATTTGTTTGTGGTCCCTTCGTATACCTGCTGTTAAATAGCGGCCCTACTCCATAGTATTTTTATGGCTTTTTGAGGTTTTTAATATGTATGCTTTTTATGTGAACCAAGCGGTTTAAACCAATATTTTCATTTGTAACGGCAACGTTTGAATGTATCATTCCCTTGACTTCTGCAAGGTTTGTATAGAATAGGAGAGATACGATTACCAAAGTTATTGGGCTTTTATACTCAGCTAAATGTTATTTGTTGGAAGCCCTTGGACCAAGTTTGTTGATGGCATTGCTTTTATGGTGACCTCCAAAGCATGGAAAAGTTTTTGCCGTAGCAGTATTACTTAAAAGGAATTTTGAAGATTTTGAATGAATTTTGAGATTGGTTGGTGAAAGCAATATGCAATACTTCTCAAAGTTAATGGAAAAGCACTGGCCAAGTGGTGGTGGCATTTGGAAAAGTAATTTACTCTTTATGCCAGTTGTATTTTTCCCTTGTTTGAAGAAGCTAAGAAAACAGATTGACTGAAATTTGATTTGCTATTCATATTCGTAACATAAACACTTTAAGATAATCGATTATAGTTTATCGATAATATTAAAGCTGTTACGGTACTACTCTTGGACACTTGGATATTCCGTTGTCAAATTCTTGTTCGATATTTATTACACGCTCCCTTTCACATGGTGTATGCTACATCACTGTATTTTAAGACAGTAGCAAGAACATAATAAATGTATGGATTATTATAAAATTTCCAAAGAAATCGAGTGTCATGGAGTAAAAATCCGAATTCCGACTCAACACCAAACACCAGGTATCTGGATACTGCAGGTTTCCGATCTCTTGTCGGCTTTATATACTATGTATTGCTCCTGGAATAAGGCATGTAGTCGTTGCAGAGATAACGTTGAAGAACATAAAACTGAATTTTCGTCACCTAATACCCAGAAGGAAATGGACGTACGTGAAATATAAAGGAAATCCAGTATCTAATTTAAGAGGATATTTGCTTCTCATAGGACCTTTTGTTTTACCGTATTTCTCCTGGAAATTATCGATGCGCCATCAATACTGCATCGATAATATCTTATTTTAGCTCCAACTGGACAGAACTTGAATAAGTGATTATTTCTCCGGGACGCCCTTATTTTATCATGTTACCATTTCTTGCAGTGATAATCTCGTGGAATGTGCTTCCGACATTAATGGCCTAATAAACCAGAGTTACAAGAATAACTATTAAACTGGACATTGTGTTGCATCCAATAATTTCTTTCTGTTATAAACAGCTTGGATGTCTTCTAGAATTGTGAAATCAAACTTTGTGATTACCGATGCAGTGTAAGACGCGAGTGATTAAAACAGAAAAGGTTTCATAGTATAATACCTACTGAAAAGAAACACTTTGTTGAAGTTAAACACTATATTACCAGTTCACGATAAAAAGTTATCTTTTATCGACTGGATTATCAAGGAACTTTTAAACAGTGCTTATTTGGACAGCATCTCTCGTAAGACGTTGCGTGGAAAACTGTCTTTGGGTTCGGTGTACCATTTTAACTCGTTGGTTTGCTGCAAGGTTAATGTTGAACAACTTGTGATGATGCACTCGTTTCTCTTGCCTATTTTTTGACCATTAAGTATAAGTACCTCACGGTAAGTTGGTCGACATTCAGATCTCTATGATCCGGAAGTCATCTATATTTATTTATATCATGTAGACTTAACAACTTTCCAATACCTTATAGCAGTATCTTAATTTATTCCATTATTGTATAAATTAACGCGAATGAAATAATTTCGCTAATACAGAAGGGATTATTCAATTTATGCAGCCAATTTCTTAGAGAATTTTAGCTTTATATTTGCATTATGCTTAGTAATAGAGTATGCCCTAGAGATCCCAGAGGTTCTAAGTCAATGTACTTTATTGTACTTGGCAATTTTATCTAACCTTCTGTTCTCGAATTTTTAGTGCCTCTTCTAGAAATTACACGCCCTTAGATGGTTCATTTTTAAGATATTTCACAATTTCAGTATAACTTATTTTATGTCTATTAAAAAATGGACTTAATTTAGATTTTCGCACAGATTCGGTAGGGAATGACGTGGTTACTCAGAGAAACTCCAATTTTAAGAAAATTTCATACGTGAAGTTGTATTTTGTTTGATGCCGGATTTTTTTGTTCATTCCAATTACTTTGATTAATTACATATATTTTAAAGATACTCGTATGTAGTGTTATATATTTTGTAGTTATTTTTTATAGTTATTTCCTAAATGGCCAAAGGAAGCCGTGATTGATGGTTGTGTAGTTGACAAGAAACTTGGGAACTTTATTTATAAAAAGACACCAGTTGGCCAGTGGATGGTCATTTAGCCAAGAAACTCTTCACTGCTACAGCTAACGTCTTCTGAGCCAAGGATCTGGAAAAAATGACGTTAATTGTTATAATTACATAATTAATTGATTGATTAATTAATTGATTGATTAACTTAATTAACGAGCACGTCGCGAGGCTTTATAGAAGACTATACAACCTTTTTGTTACTGTTTAAAAGAGTTTCCCTCTACGACACCATATTTCAAAATTATCATTACGAGTAAACTTTCAGATTTCTTCAAAAATGCTTAAATAGGTTCAACCTAGTTTAAAAAGTGAATTATTTTGAATTCAAAGTAATTAATTACATAAATACTTTGCATGGCGTTTCGTTAGCTACTTACCTGTGACCATATTTGATCTTGATTCACTTTAAAACGAAGTTTCAGGCTTTTTCGCGTCAAGAGATAATCTCCAACACTGACTATGATACATGTATGTTGCGTGTACGTATTAATATGAACTGGCCGTACGTATTAATATAAGCTCTCCGTACATAGGAATCGCCTCTTATAATTCTGGTTGTAGACTATAGAAACGGATAAAACTGACTTAAGAACAAGACCTTCAATTCTTCAGTGTAGTTGAACTTACTTAAAAGACGGTAGTTTAGGCCCGTTTCCAACAGATTGACATAAACAGAAAAACTGAAGACCAGACTATCTAAAGCCATTTCCCACAGTGAAGATACACAAAATCAGAACAATGTAGTAAATGAAACTTGATGGCTAATTCCCACATTGACTTATTTTCCTCCTTTATTATTGGATAGTGAAACTGTTAAAGACCAAATAGCTGAACGTTTGACTTGTTCTTTAGAAATTATTTTATTTATAAAGTATGCATAAAGAAAGTTTAAGATCAGTTTATATATTTATATAAGTTTATATATTTATATAAGTGTATATATATATATAATGGAATTACAATTACGGAAAGATGGAAAGTGTCCGCGGTAGAATATTAGAGCAACTTTTAAAAGTCAATCGTATGTTTCTATCATATTTTCACATCTAGACCTGGCATTATTCTATTTACTACTTTTCTCATTGGAAGCATGAGATATTCCTTTTTCATATTCACCGTATGGATACGGATTACCCCGTTTTTTTCAAGTACCCTTACTCATGCGAAATTTTAGTGGCCATGTTAAAACCTTTACTCGTACATTCTCTCACCTTGTTGACATTTTTATAATTGTCTGGCTTTAAAGGTGTTTACCTACGCTTAATTCCACAAAACGTGACAGGTTTTCGCCCACGTGTAGACTTGTAAAGTGTGGTTTCTCATAGGTCCTTAAGACTTCTTTAGATATTTAGTTAAAGAGTCCTGTTTGATTCCTCACCTCATGCTCTAAAAAAGCTAAAAATTGTATTTAATGGTAAAGTTCGATATTTTTTTTAATACGAATGCTGCGGCGTACTGGATAAATTTCTATGCATTCCTTTTGTTTATCAACAGCGATGCCTTTATATAGTTGTACAATATTTTATTTACTTAGTTTTTTCTCATTTATAAAGTAGACAGGAAGTCTTTGCTTCCAGAAACATCGGGGGATCCGTCCGAAGATGAAAGAGAAAGGTCTCCTATGGAGCCTTCGAATCCCCCATGCACCAGTATTCATGTTCAAAATCTGGTCCGGCCGTTCACAGTTCGAAATCTCCGGGAGCACATTTGTAAGACAGGAAATATCGTGGAAGGGCAGTTCTGGATTGATAAAATCAAGTCTCACTGTTATGTCACAGTACGTTTTCCCCAGTTTTTATTTTGTTTTCATAGCTGTCAGTCTCTCATTAAAGGTTGGTGTTATTTTGCACTGTGTTACGCCTCTGCCTGAAGGAATGTGTTATATATTTTTAAAGAAATTGGACGGAAAAGAGTGGTTAGTCAAAGTCTTGTGAAGAGCTTGGCATGTTCCATATTAGGACATGTGCTACAAAGGAAATTATTGGACTGAGATATGTTTTTCTCTGGCTGAGGTCTTGTGCGCCTGCTTAGTTGTGATGGATGCAAGAGTGGATTAATGGACAGGTAGATGCTTAAATAAATAGATTGATTGATTGATAGATCGATCGACCGAGAGAAAGAGAGAAACATATATATATGTGTGTGTGTGTGTGTAGTTTTGTTTATTCGTATCAAAAAGTATTTTACCTTATGCATATAGCAGAGCAATATACATAAGGTAAAACACGAAAAATAAGAACTATGATTGCAACTAATTGTTATTTTTAGTGTTTTACCTTATGTATATATATAAATACATACATACATTCATACATACATACATACATACATACATTCATACATACATACACACATACATACATACATACACACATACATACATACACTTTACAAGGCCAAAGAAGACCACAATCAACTGGTAAAGGCTCATGCTTCCTACAGATTCTCCTCANTATATATATATATATATATATATATATGTGTGTGTGTGTGTGTGTGTGTGTGTGTGTGTGTAGTTTT
>RDPX01000454.1:445635-450635 GCA_003991215.1 Morbakka virulenta | reverse complement strand
TTTAGGTGCAAAATATGTTCCTTAGACTTTGTTATATTAGGTGTGCTATCACACGCAGAAGCCTTGACATACGTCCAAAATGTCCAAGGCGTAGGAAATATCGCACGCGTATAACGAAAAATTTGCGAGGAAAATTCCTTTAAAAATTAACAGTCTTAAATAACTATTTTGTGAAAAATAATCACGAAGACAATCAATCGCCGACGTCAATGAGATCAGTAAATATTATCAACTATTTAAATTTACAATATTTAGGGAAGAACAAGAATTTTATCAATTCCTCGAGACTTTACTCCAAGCTCGGTTAATCGTAAAAAAGTCCCATATCGCACACTATCACACTCACAAAGTATCCAAAGAACTACAACGGTAATCTTAAATCTATTGTGACAACCGGGTATTGTTTGAAAGAAGACCCGCAGTAGTGGGTAATTTCCTGTTCTATTGAAAACTGAAACACACAGTGATTTTAGTAAATAGATAAAAAAAACCAAGGGGTTGAATATAATTAGCAATCACCATTTATGCTTTATTTCTAAAAAAGTGGTTCAGTTGGCAATATCTAGCTTTTGACTGTCTAATCCTTCTTTTCTTTCGTATATTTATTCCTGGAGTAAGAGCAGCCGACTTGAAAGCTTCCGTTTGTTTACTCCATCGCTGCGAATTTTTCTTCGGAATACCTAGCTGTTTAGATGTTTTTCGACCTCGATGGCTTTTTCTACTGCTTTTCTTTTATCATACAGAGAATAGCTTTTTCTTGTGGCGTTGTCTTCCATGTTTAAAGAATTCCTTCCACAATAAAACAATTTAAATTTTGCCTGAAGTTTCGTCGTGTTATGATTTTATTCCAATGTTTTGGTTCGAAATTTATGTTTCACGTCTTATGATTGCATTCGAATTTCGAATGCAGTCATGTTATGGTCAGATTCGAACGATTATATCTAGTGTAAAATTTTTGGTAAATGTTACATGAAGAATCAGGAGGAATCTGCAATGGCGAGAGCAACTAGGTGTCGTCCCCGTGTATTTGAGTTTAACTGTTTTATTACTGAACATCACGTATATAAAGGCATATGGACCCCACATATTCAAGAGCAGCTGCTGACTTGTGAAAGAGAGTCTCAGGCATGTTCATCAACACGATGAACATGCCTGAAAGTTCTGAAGGATAGCGAAGTTGTGGGACACATTCCACAACTATTTTCTAAGATGTCACCCTGATTTTGTTGTCTGGCGGGTCCATGAAAGTTTGCGAGTCAAGAAAATTAGAAAACAAAAAAGGAAAGGGACCAGAAGTCCCTAGTTTAGTGACTGTCAAGTTGTCGGAGCATATTTTCTCAAAAGTAGAGCCTATTATTAAAGGCTTATGTAAAAGGCTAATTTAATATATATAAATTTATATATATATATATATGCTTTATGAAAATCGCCTTATTTATGTTATTTCTCACTTAATATAAGAAAATTGATATTTTAAAAACTGGGTCGGATAGAGGCGCCACGGCGCCGTTATGCGAGATAATAGGATAAGTGAAAACTGACTATTTGAGCTATATTTTCTGCCAACAAAGATCTGCCATGGTTCGTTCAATGCTTCCAGACTCATCTGGGCCCAATTAGCCGTCGCGCTTTTATCTAAATTGAAGTCATATCGAAGGATTAGCTACAGATTGGGTTTCAAAATGTGGTTCCTAAACCTTTTTTTATTTTTTTTTATTTTTGGTTTTAACGTCATTTCCCTCCAGTAACAGGGACTCAGACGCTGCCCTTCACAGGGACTTGGATGTGGAAGTGAGGAATTTCTTGGCCGGATGCCCTTCCTGACGCCAACCAATGACTTTTTCTTTTGTGAATTTCCAAAGTCTTCCGCTCGGGGAATCGAACCCGGAATCCTTGGTTACGGTGCAGTTGTACTGACCATTAAGCCACGGCTCCTCATTAGCGTATACCGGAAGTGGCTCCTAAACATATGTTTTTCTGAAATGCCTATGAAGCTTTTCATCAGATTGATATGGTATGTTTGTCCAGTTTTTCTAAGTGTATTAATTTTGTTTGCTTGCTATTCCTGTTACATAGATGTTTAAAGACACTTTAGGTGCAATGGGGGAGCTTTCCACCAACCAGGAAGAAAAAGATACTGCCACTGCTACTGCAACAGAAAGTGTCCAAGAAATGATTGAAAAGAGCAGCACTGGGACCGTAGAAAAGGAAGTAAAAGAAAGGAAGCTCAAGAAGAAAGAAGAGAAGGGTCGGGAAAAAGGTACTCAGCATATTATATCTGAATAAACATCAGTTGCTGCATTTTGGAGGTTACTAGAGTAAATTTAATTATTACCAAGTCGATTATAAAAAGACATATTTTGTTAGTTGGCAGTTATCAGGGTCCAGTAGCTTTTAGTAAATTCTAGTATAAAAACGTCAGAAATAAGAAAATGATTATAAGGAAACATCGGTTAAAGAAACGTAACTCCAAGGGCTTAGTCCCCTTTAGTAAATTCTGCTACAAAAACATTGATTACAGGAAAGTAACTATGGGCTTAGCCCCTTTGAGTAAATTCTCATAGTGAAGTATCGGTTATAGGCCAGTAACTGCAAAGGCTTAGCTTTAGTAAATTCTGCTACGAAAACATCGATCACACGAAAGTAACTATGGGCTTAGCCCCTTGTAGCAAATTCTTATAGGAAAGTATCTGCAAGGCCAGTAACTGCAATGAGTTAGTTCCTTGAAGTAAAATGTAATATTAAAATATATTGCTTATAAGAAAGTAACTGCAAGGGTTTAGTACTTTTTAGTAAATTATAATATAAAAAAACCCGTCAGATATAAAAATAAGGATATGAGAAAACATCGGATGTGGGATATGTGTTCTACAGCCACACACCATTGGTTGTTTGGCTAAGTAAAAGGCAAGTGAAAAAAGAACAGTTCAAACTACCAAAATAGCTATTGTTTGCATCAACTGTTCTGGACAAGTTTTTCTTTCGCAGGTTTTTATCAAAAGTAACTAACTAGTCGCTCGAACTGTCTTTCAACGAGACTGCACTGCTGTGGTTAAAGAGCTTGAGAATTCTTGACTTTATAAATGTATATAGGTCGTATTAAAGGCAAAAGAAGCAGAAGACAACGATTAACAAACTTGGGAAGTCTCAAGTGCCATATTAAAAAGTGTATATCAGCAAGTGAGAAGGAAAAGGTAAAAGCTGGAGATCTGCTACATATGATGAGAGATAGGAATCTGTGGAGAACCATAATCGCCAACGTCTGGAATGGATAGGCCACCTAGCGCGAGAGAGATACAGGAGCCATGGATATAGGGCCTTTGTGATGTTGTGAGTCATAAGTTTTTTCTGAGTTGCGTTTCGAGAAATACGTCTCCCTTCGTCAGACTAACAATTGGAATAGTATCTCTCGCAACGTAGTTCAGGATAACCTTACAGCTCATGAGGCGATAAAGCTTTTATATATATATGGTTTAAACTCTTTTTGTAGAGCACAAACACACACAGAGACACGCGCGCGCACGCACGCACACACACACACACACACACACACACACACACACACACACACACACACACACACACACACAGGTATATAAGATCTCGAAAAGAAATTAAGCTCTTCCATTTTGAATAAAGAGAAGAAGAAAAAACAGCCTGAAAAATGACATTGCCAGTCACAGTACAATTACTCACAAGAAACTCTTTTTGGTGTATTTTGTAATTTATTTATTTTGTTTTCATTTGCGTCATACTTATTATATCGTTATCGTAATTTGTCTTACCATTATTATTATTGCTGGAACTTCCGTCTGTGACGCACATGTGCCTTGTTTTCTATTTCTCTACTTTTCTGTTGCTTATTATCATCAACATTGGCTTTATTTCGTTACCTTACATGCATTGTTTTTGAAATTGTTTTGACGGTGTTGTTTTGAATCAACATTAGTAAACAAAATCGAAAAACCCAGAAAGCAAGGTATGAGCGATGTAATAACTTGCCCCAAGTAAGAATCGAAATTATGCCCAGACAGAGACATTGATTTCCAACCCAGTGGTGTAAAGCTGCCGATATAACGTTATGGCCTGTGTTTTATTACCTAACGTAATCAGAAATGTTTTTGTTTTGGGATTTTTGTTATGGAGTAATAGGGGTGGGGTGGTGGATTTTTGTTTTAGGTATGGTTAAGAACCATACAAGCCGTAAAAACACTAAGTGCACAGAGTTGTGAAGGAAAGACAGAAAAAAAAGAGGTCAAGTCATTAATAGCTTGTTCTTTCGGCCATCGGGTTTCCTTGACGAGTAAAAGTCAGACTACAATTCTTACGTAAGTTTGACTTACTTCTGCTGAGTTGCCTTGTGACATTTGACAGGTGATACCTGTTATCAGTAGAAATGTTGATGATCTGAATATTGTTACCAGGAAGATATTGAAGTAAAGAAGGAAGTGTCGGAGCACTTCAGGTTTTTCAGCTGTTGATCCAAGCTAATGTCAGTTGGATTTTGAATCAACAGATGGCTTTCAGAATACTTGACAACAAACTTTCCTTCTGATATGCTGGTTGTGCTGCTCGTCCATAACGCCACTTTACAGACGCCATTAATACTTAACAAAGAAATGTGATTTCATTGGAAGGTTTCATCTCGGCGATCACAACAGCCCTGTGCGAAGTCAAGACACTTGTCTACCTAGCCGAGGCCCTCAGTGTACATGAGTTATAATCTTACTGAAGACGATTGCGTTGGCTGATTTTACCTATTTCATTGTGCTTTACTACTATCGCTCCTACTACCACTACAACTATTACTCCTACTACTACTACTACTACTACTACTACTACTACTACTACTACTACTACTACTACTACTACTACTACTACTACTACTACTACTACTACTACTACTACTACTACTACTACTACTACTACTACTCTACTACTACTACTACTACTACTACTACTACTACTACTACTACTACTATACTACTACTACTACTACT
>RDPX01000454.1:413853-437126 GCA_003991215.1 Morbakka virulenta | reverse complement strand
TACTACTACTACTACTACTACTATTTCTATTACTACTGTTACTACTATTACGACTGTTACTACTACTACTGCTATTACTGCTATCACTGCTGCTACTACTACTGCTACTATTACTGCTACTCCTCTTACTACTACTGCTGCTGCTGCTACTACTACTACTGCTACTACTACTACTAGTACTCCTACTACTACTTTCACTACTACTACTATTACTACTACTACTACTACTACTACTACTACTACTACTACTACTACTACTACTACTACTACTTTCTTCTATTAACTTTCTCACATTGGCCGTGTTATTTCTTTTTTAGTAACGTGAAACGTTTTTATGTTTCGTCTTATGATACATTTATTTCAATACATTTGTTTAAAAACAAATTTTTATTTTTTAAAATATGGTAATTACTAATTTGCTTTTTGTAATTCTGACTTTTTTAATACAATCTTTTAAACGAAGCTGAAAGAAAAAAGAGAGAGCAAAGCCCTACCAAACTGCTTGATGATTTGTTCAGAAAAACGAAGGCAACACCATGCATATACTGGCTACCACTTACAGACGCACAGGTAACCTGGTTTTATCCTTTTTTAGCTTGTGCTTGCGCGAAAGTGAAACTCGACTTACTCTTGGGGTCTTGTACTCTATGCTTTCCAGGTATTTTCTCTATATGTTTTTGAGTCCCCTTCTTAATCATCCCTAGTGCCCCCACAATGACCGGAACTGTTCTAGGTCTTTATACTTGCTTAATTTTTCGAATTCCTTAACTGAAATGTTTTTATCACTTGGCACACTCATGTCAATTAATGTACACATTTTGTTTTTCCTATCTTTTATTATGATGTCAGGACGGTTGGCTTGAATCGTCTGGTCAGTGTTGATCGGAAAGTCCCACAGAATAGTGCCATTTTCTCCTTCCGTGACTGGTAATGGATGGTGTTCATACCAGTTGGGGTTGGTTTCAATACTAAAGTGTTTGCATATACCCCAGTGAAGATACTGCCTTACACGGTCGTGGCGTTTGACATACTCATTTGGAGCAANGGTCTTGTACTCTATGCTTTCCAGGTATTTTCTCTATATGTTTTTGAGTCCCCTTCTTAATCATCCCTAGTGCCCCCACAATGACCGGAACTGTTCTAGGTCTTTATACTTGCTTAATTTTTCGAATTCCTTAACTGAAATGTTTTTATCACTTGGCACACTCATGTCAATTAATGTACACATTTTGTTTTTCCTATCTTTTATTATGATGTCAGGACGGTTGGCTTGAATCGTCTGGTCAGTGTTGATCGGAAAGTCCCACAGAATAGTGGCATTTTCTCCTTCCGTGACTGGTAGTGGATGGTGTTCATACCAGTTGGGGTGTTTGCATATACCCCAGTGTAGATACTGTCCAACACGGTCGTGGCGTTTGACATACTCATTTCGAGCAAGTACAGGGCATCCAGACAAAAGGTGGTCTACTGTTTCCGTGTGCTGGTCACAGAACTGGCACTTAGGGTCAGCTCCATTCTTCAGTATGTTTGCCTGGTAATTTCGGGTAAATAAGCTTTGGTCTTGTGCTGCGATGATGAAGCCTTCTGTCTCTGCCTTAAGTCCTGCACTCCTCAGCCACTGATGGGTTGCATCTTGATCTACATCAGCTTTCAATCGTATTCCATATCTCTTTGTTTCCTCCGCTTTTCCAACTTTGATTTTACACACGATTTCTTGATATTGCCTCCCTTTTTATTTCAAACTAAACTAAACTAAACTTTGTTGTCTGACATTATTCGCATGGTACTCCAATCAGCTTCCGATGTAAATTGCCCTGACGTGTTGGCCCTCGTATCAGCTTGCGATGTAAATTACCTTAAAGTGTTGGTTCTTGTATTAGTTTGCCGTGTAGATTACTGGTATCTAAGTGCAATGTAAATTGTTTCATAGTTTCATTGCTTATGTTTAATGGACTGAAATCTAGTTTTTTCATATGTATTTTAACACAAAAAGAGAACATTTGTACATGTATTCTCACATTCTATATAGCACTAAAAATTAATGATTTTGTGACATTTTTGCCCATCCAGTAAACCATGCAAGATTTTTCTATTTTCTATTCACACTTATTTACGAGGCACCCTGTATATCCAGACCTTGTATCAAAATTCTGCAAAAACAGAAATTTGAATTGATTGGAATTTAATGTCACTTTCATTTCCACGTAAAATGGCCTGCTTGATTACGTATTTTAATAGAGCACACTTCTAGTAGCAGTATCAGTGTACCTGTTTTTAAACCTTAAATTATATTTAGCAGTGGTAATAATAGTAGATAGTAGGTCGTATTGCTTTCAAAGTTCAGCTTTTTATATTTGGTATTGCTTTTTCAAGACCTATCGTAAGATATTTTTGATAGCAAATAGTTTTATGGTTTCGTTACAGACAAGCCTACCTTTTGCCTGCGTAGTTTAACGTATACCATGAGGACGATAGCCAGGCCGAGAAAGAAAAAAAAAAAAAATCTACGAAATGGGAGAAATAAAGTTTAGAAAAAGAGAAATTAGTTTTTTGGTAGGTTTTAAGTATTGTCACAGTCCAGAAATGAAAATTCCTTTACATTAAAGGTAATTTGTTAGGTAATATTTATGATCGGCCTATCGCCGAGCATTTATTTCTTGGCAGTACGATTTCGCTATCCGAAATATTTTTATAATTGAGAAGACTCCAATTCTTTCTTTAGACTTGATGTTTGATATGACTGTTGTACGTTTCAGTTATATTTTATGTTATTTTATAGCTATTACGATTTTATTATTGTTGTCACTTTTTCAAACGTTCGTAGGTTGAAACTAAAGAACGAGAACGAGAAGAAAGGCTTGCAAAAAGAAGGAAACTTCGGGATGAACAGATAGCTGAGGAAGAAAAGATGCGGCTGGAACGTCAAAAAGAACGTCGAGATAATGTAGATAGTTCGACACAGGCGCAGAAAACTGCAAATACACAGCCCGAGAGGGGCTCAGGTCAGCCCAGGAGATCAAAGTCACCTAAGCATGCATCGCAGAAACCTCACTCCGAACAGTCCCCGACACGTAGTCCACAGCGAAGACCATACCGGGTACGTAGTCCAGCAGGCGGACCTTTATCGAGGAGGTCATAACAAATATTTTGCTGGATTATTATAAAGATAGGCAAGCCGAGTCAAGGAAAAGTTTAAAGAGAAAATAACACGTATTTGAGGGGAAAACACCCAATGATGTGATGTTGTAAATAGTAATCTTTTATGAAAACGCCATCGCTGTTATGCCGTCATTTCATACTGTTTCAGCGTTTCCACGTACTGCTTAATATAGTGATTCCCATTCTTGAATGGTTCACGTGGAAAGCCGATATTGAGGCTGACAGAAGAATGTGTATTCATTTATTCTTTCGGAGTCATGAATTGGATCAGTATATTGTGAGAAATATGTATTCTCTGTGGCTAACATATTTACTTTACATATTTGAATTTTACATTCTGCCCACCGTTGTTCAAAAGATGTTTGATTTAATGGCATATGAAATGCTTGTGGACTCGACGCGCAGTTTTGGCAAACTTCAACAAAGACCACCTTTTACTTACGACCTTTTGAAAAGACCACTCCTAATTGCCATTTTCGTGATATTGACCACATAGAGCCCATCTTCAGATTTCGATCATATTTGGCCGCCTCAACCAAGAAATAAAACAGAAAGACCATGCTACGAATGAATATGTACCATATCATTTTAGACATAATTCTTGTGTGCAGGGCTGCAGTTCCCTTTGTACCATTCGCAGTTGGTGATCGAACAGTTTGATACTTTGCAGAGGCTACTTATGAAACAGGGATTCAAATACCAAAGAGTAATTGAACGCTGGGTGTAGTCATTTGCTTAACAAGATGTAGAACTCATGTTTAAGCGATGTAACCTCCCCCTCCCCGATGGATACTATGCTAATAATGCTCCATACGTAGTCGGGTTCAATTGCATATCTGTATTAAATTATTTACTGATACCCCCGCAAAGGCAAGGTTCTCTCGGTGAATACCAATCATACTGTCGTATGATTGGTATTCACCGTTTTTAAGATACCTTTTTATTGTAATAAACCTCACTCAAGGGGAGATTCAAAATACAATAATAGTACATTGGCCCTGTCCATAGATTAATATTCTGTAACACTGTTGGATGTTGGTGGCTTAGGGAAAGTTTCCCTTGCGTATAAATAAGATTTCTATTATCTTTTGGTTGAACCACTAGTAGCAAAAGTATATGTATATTTTCTGCACGAATTTCTTCCATGGTTACTAAGGATTTAAATTCAAATTGCTGTTTCCAGGAAACTGCCGAAATGTTAGCCTCATTTTTGGTCTTGGTCCGTGACTTGCTCTTGGCCCGCATTTAGCCATCCACCTGTTTGTCTGATAATCTATCTATCTATCTACCTACCTACCTACCTACCTACCCGTCTGTATCTATCCATGTATCTATCTCTCTATCTATTTAGGTAGCTAGCTGTCTGTCGGTATATTTTCACGCTACATAATTCTATAATTTGGGCATGTTTCTGCAACTGTAGGTACCCATTATACACTGTTGCAAATTTGTATTCTTTTAAAGGTTTAAAAAACCTTTTTTATTGAAAGGTGAGTCACCTTAGCTAGCAGTAGCATTTCCTGACCTAATGAGGGTGAATCCTGGAACGATTCTCTTACGAATGTCGTGGAAACAACATTTGTATAATAAAAACAAGATTTTCTTTAAAGTTTTTAGACAAATATTTTTTGTGCATGGACACGGTGGATACTTATCCGGAGAAATCTCCCCAATGACAGTTAACCATGTAGAAATCTTTCTGACCTTACATCGTCCGTTAAGGATGTGCCCTCGTTAAAGTGTTAGTTAGGGAAAACTGCCCAGTCGGTGTACAGGGTGAGTGAGACCGCCATAAGAAGTGCTCCAGAAATGACTGATTGGCTCCAAGTCGACGTTTAACCGGGGATCGGCTCTGAGCCCATTCCTATTTGCAGTTGTTATGAATCGAATCACTGATAAAGTCAGGAAAGAAGCACCATGGACAATGCTATTTGCCACTGACATTGTGGTGTGCACCAAGACAAGAAATGAGGCTGAAGAAGAACTGGAGAAGTAGATAGGACCCACAAAAAGGGGAATAAAAGTAAGCAGGGAAAAAACAGAACCTGGTCTTAAATGAAAGAGATGACAAAATATGGATGCAAGGAACAGATATGATGAAGGCAGAGGACTTGAAGTATCTGGGTTCAACTGTGCACTGTGACGGGGTTACGATAGAGAAGTAAAGAAGCGAGTACTGGCAGGATGGAATAGTTGGAGGAAGGTAACGGGAGAACTATGTGACAGAAAGCCATCACCAAAAGAAAAGAGAAGTATAAAAAACGATAGTGCGGTCAGCTCTGCTGTATGAGGTCGGGACAGCAACGACAACAAAGAACAATGAAGCTCACTTGTAAGTGACTTAATTGAGAATGCTGAGGTGGTCACTCTTCCAACCCCTCTCCTTCCTCTCTTTCTTTCACACTTTCACACCAATCAGTCTTCTCTTTGATAGTAGTTGTGTTCTGTCCACTTAAATACAGCCTAGATTAAAAGAGGGCGTAGTTTTCCTCATTACATTTCGTCATAATTTATTTAAGTTCACCTATAGTAAATGAATCAAGTTCTAGAACTGAGCATTCTGACCTTGACTAATGCCTCCAATCACTACCAAGGAATGGCAGCAATGGTATTAATACTTCCAACAGCATCGTTCACATTCAGGAAGATGGTAATATCCTCCTTTTAGTCGAGAAATATTACCTCAAATTATTATTATTTTATTATTTGTGAATGTTTTTACACTATAGGCCAATTAAAAGTTTTTGCAAATAAAATATTTACAAATAAATAAATTCTGTTCTACCATTGGGTCCTGTAAAACACTTACCAATTGTGTTTTCATTAATTATTAGAGAAAATTAAGTGTACTGAAACAAACAGAAATCGTCCTAATTTTAAGCATAAATGACCCCCGAGTGAAGATAGTTGACTTTTTGTGGCGTCGTTGTCAACTACTTGTCACCAACGAATAAGTTCTCAGAAGGTCAGGATGTCAAAGGAAAATTCTGTTAACCATACGCAAACGACAGCTCCAAATCTTAGGGCACGTGATAAGGAAAGAAGGATTTGAAGAGCTAGCACTGACAGGAAAGATAGATGGAAAGAAAGGTAAAGGAAGGCCAAGAACAACCTACATGGCAAGGATAGCATCACGGACAAGGAAAAGTAAGGTACAACTACTAAGATAGGCGAAGGATCGAGATCTGTGGCGGAGCATGATCGCCAACGTTCTAGGAGGACATGACACTTAAGGAGGAGGAGAAGGAGGTTGTCAACTTACGGGAAACCTAGGTTTTGGGTTTCCGGGATCAGTTGCAAATCTAAAACTTGAAGGAATTGATGCAAGAGAACCACCAGGAGTGAAGACTGCTGCTTAATTTCACTCAACACGTTGGCACCTTATATTACGAGACGAAGAATGAGGGGAGTTCAGTAAGTAATACATGTGGAATATTGTAAAGACCTACCAGGTAACCTATTCCTTCCCATAACAACTAAAACATCGTCTTATCCCTACGCTAAAATCAGAGATGGATACGACAAAAAAAAGCCAACAGACAGATTTGATTAACATCAAACTATATTATTTGTAAGTCCGGAAAACAATAAGAAATACTGATAAATACTAAAAATGCTACACATAAAAGCTCATGAAGTTTCATTTAAATATGCGAAGTAATTTATTGCATTTTATGATAATTGTCACTAAAATGCATATTAAACAATGCTAAGCTGTTAAATTTCTCAACAACATAAGATAACTTTTCTATTTTAATCATTTCCTGGAATTCAGTGTAAATTATTCGAAATGTGCAAAAAAAACAACAAAAAAACACCTCGGACAAGAAAAGAACATTTGGGTTTCACTTTTTTGAAGAAATCACTGGCTGAAAGAAAATTACGTTTAAATTCAATTTCGCGTGCAAAGATCCAATTTCCCGCAAAAATAACTCGGTGTTCGTCATTCAAGTTTTAAAGCTAATGACGAGAAACATTTGATGAATTATTTTTCCAGGGCAAATCCATATATACTGTTTTATCGAAAAACTTGAAATATTTACCAAAATACAATAATTTGCTATTAGTGCTCAGTGAAAAATTTTAAACGTCATGGCGGGAAAAAACTTGGGTTTTGGAGGGTTTCATCTTAACTGTTAAATAAAGTTCAACCAAAAATGTCTAATATTTACCATCACACGGTTTCGAAGGTATCATTCAGTTAGCAACATCTAGTAAAATGATGACAAAAAAACAAAAGCACGCGTATTGCGTATTATAGAAATATACACGATTTTACGGTTATTTTCTGCACAGGTACGAAAACCACTGCTGCAAACGCGACTAAGACTTGGTATAACGTGTTTTTTCTACATACACAAGTACCGCTACCCACACCTGCGTATACTGAATCAACAAACAAACACATTCCGTCAAGATCCCCACTTCTCCGCCACGAAGATCCCAAAAGCAAACAAAATCAATCTTTTCTTTTCTTTCTTTTTGGTTTTAATGTCATTTTCCCCAGTAACAAATTCAATAAATCACCAAAATTCTGAAATTAAATACCTACCCATTGCAAACGAGTATTCCTTTTAACGTCGGGCAAAAATGGCAATTAAATAAGGTTGACGTGGGCACAAATGCTACTGGGATCTTTTTTTTTCTACTGGGATCTGGGGGAAAATAAAGTTAAAAGCTGCAGCAACAACAAATTAACAGAGTGCCTGTCGGGGAGCCATCCATTTATTACGTACGCAGTGAGGGGGAGGGGGTATCCTAAAAAGCGAACAGGAGCAGTGAGGGGGGGCACAAGGTGAGAACGTTCACATTAAAAATATTTTTTTCTTACAGTTTTCACAGGTGTAATTATCCCTATCTATTTTTACATATTTATTGTTTGTTTATATGGAATTACTTGCGTTTTTATTCGGCTTGTATCTAATTATAATTGTTTTCATTTCTCACAACAATAACCTGGCGTCAATTTTTTACTTTTTGAATTGTGAGCTTCTGTAAAAGAAAAATATAATTTTTATATTATTTATCGAAACGGCAACTACCAACGACGGTCAAAAAAGTATAACGTACGTTCGCACGGGGAAGGGGATCGAACAATGGCCAATTTCATGCGAAAGTAATAAATGGATGGCCCCTAGATAAGCTTTTTCTCGGTCTTAGACTGAAAGAAAGCTTCATGAAAATCTGGTGCCCAACATTCATTAAATATGACCCAACTGTGACAGTTGTCAAAAGAATTTCCTGTTTTTATAACTGCTGTTATCAACTATGAAACATTTTGTTTAGATTCAAATGACAATTTTTGAAATTTGAGTTAAAATTTATGCATTTCAGTCTTGGAAAAGCTGCGATTCTAAGCTTAAATTTGCAAGTTTTAAAGGAACTCTTTTCATGGTGCATTAACAATTGAAAATAAGGTTGAATATTTGCAATCATAAATATAAATGTATATAATCAAGTTGCTGAGTGAATAATACATTCGCATATCCTAACATCTCACCATAAAACCCTTGTTTATATTAAACATATCCACGAGTGAAAAATGAAACAGGGTACATGGGCAAAACATTATAACTGTACACAAGAAAATCGCGCTACCCATTTACTTCATTACGTAGTTTCAGAAGAAATCTTGTACATACAGGACTGTTGACAAGATTGTTACAAACAATTATATAAATATTTGTGGAATTTCACAATACTAATTAACTTGAGGAAGGAACTATTGGAATGGAGAGCAGATAAAAAGTGGTTACTTATTCAGGTATGACATTTAGCAATAGGTATGCTATTTAGTACAATATTATTAGGTATCGCATTTAGTGTTAAGGTGTGGCATTTAGTAGTATTAAGGTATGACATTTAGTATTAAGGTATGGAATTTAGTATAACGTATGGTATTTAGTATTAGGAGCCGTGTCTTAACTGTTAGTGCAGTAGTAGCACAGTAACCAATGGGTTCCGGGTTCGATTTCCCGAGCTGGCAAGGAGAATTTCGAACTTTACAAAGAAAAAAGCCATTGGTTGGTGTCAGGAAGGGCATTCTGCCAAGAAATTCCTTACCTAAACAAAGTCCCTATGAAGGGCACCATCTGAGCTTTTAGTTTTCTGAAGGTATGGAATTTAGTAGTATCAAGTATGACATTTAGTATCAAGGTATGGCAATTAGTTGTATTAAGCATGATATTGAGTATTATTAGGTATGACGCTTAGTAGTATTAGGTATGGCATTTAGTATTAATAGGTATAGCATTTAGTATTATTAGGTATGGAATTTAGTAGTATCAAGTATGACATTTAGTATCAAGGTATGGCAATTAGTTGTATTAAGCATGACGTTGAGTATTATTAGGTATGACGCTTTGTAGTATTANAGTAACCAATGGGTTCCGGGTTCGATTTCCCGAGCTGGCAAGGAGAATTTCGAACTTTACAAAGAAAAAAGCCATTGGTTGGTGTCAGGAAGGGCATTCTGCCAAGAAATTCCTTACCTAAACAAAGTCCCTATGAAGGGCACCATCTGAGCTTTTAGTTTTCTGAAGGTATGGAATTTAGTAGTATCAAGTATGACATTTAGTATCAAGGTATGGCAATTAGTTGTATTAAGCATGACATTGAGTATTATTAGGTATGACGCTTAGTAGTATTAGGTATGGCATTTAGTATTAATAGGTATAGCATTTAGTATTATTAGGTATGGAATTTAGTATTATTAGGTATGGCATTTAGTATTATTAGGTATAGCATTTAGTATTATTAGGTATGGCATTTAGTATTATTAGGTATGGCATTTAGTATTATTAGGTATGGCATTTAGTATTATTAGGTATGGCATTTAGTATTATTAGGTATGGCATTTGATATTATTAAGGTATGACATTTAATAGTATTAAGTATGAAATTTAGTATGAAGGTATGGCATTTATTGGTATTAAATATGACATTACTTGGTATGACATTTGGTATTATTAAGGTATGACATTTGGTATTATTAAGGTATGGCATTTAGTAATATTGACGTATGGAGCTTAGTATTATTAAGGTATGTGATTTAGTTGTATTAGGAATGACATTTAGTATTAAGGAATGGCAATTAGTGGTATTAAGTATGACATTTGGTATTATCGGGTATGGCATTAATACGTATGGCATTTAACAGTATTTAACAGTATTAAGTATGGCATTTAGTATTATTAAGTATGGCATTTAGTATTATTAAGGTATGGGATTTAGTAGTATTAAGGTATGGATTTAGTAGTATTAAGGTATAGCATTTAGTATCATTAAGGTATGGAATTTGGTATTATCAGGGCAAAGCATTAGTATTGTTAAGGTATGGTATTTAGCATAGTGTTGAGTATTGTTATATTATTGCATTTTTTAAGGTTAAGGTACTATGGTATGAATGCATCACAATGGAAAGAGCTGTTCGGAAATACTGCTTCTTTCTGTCCAGTATGCATATGTAATAGTATAATTCGTACTGGTACTAATTTGAAACTACATCTATTACAAAAAGAGAATAACTGTCTGGACTCAAGTTAATAAGTGCAGTAAAACTGATTTCAAAATTACAAACACAAAAAGATAGTGATGAGATGGCTACTTGAATACAATAAAACAAAATTGGGAGCACTAGTAACATATGCAAACCAACGAGTAATTAGAGCGTGAGTTTCTGGATTACTTTTTCAACAAGCTTTTGAACGTCGATGGCTCTTTTAGCGCTGGCTTCAAGAACCTCTTTATGATTAGGAGGTGCGTGTTCTTCATAGTCATGTATAGCAACATTTGTTATCAAAGATAACCCTACAACTCTTAATCCACAGTGGACGGCGGCGGTGACTTCAGGAACGGTACTCATACCCACAGCATCTGCCCCAATCTATTTTAGAAAATCGGACAACAAGTTAGGATCATTGAGGGTAATGTGCCATAGGACTTTAACTAAAGCAGAATGAAGGAGCAAATTTTAGCAGGAAAAATATCGACATGATTAAGGTACGTGAATTCAAGTGTGTTAAGAATCTTTTTTAAAAAGTGATGGCAATAAACGTACTTAAATGGTGAGCAACTAAACATGCTATCGAAAAGGTGTCCAAGTAAATGTGCACAAGAAGAAGTTTCATGGTAAATGTGCACATAAAAAGTTATGCACGTAAATATGCACGACACAGTGTGGAGTCAATGTGCACAACAAAAAATGTACCTGTAAATACGCACAAGATATAGAGTGGAAGTAGATGTATAGAAGAAATGGTTTGCAAGTAGAGGTGCACAAAAAGTGTACCAGTAAATGTGCAAATCGAAAGGTGTGCAAGCAAATGTAATGTATACAGGAAAAGGTGAAGATATAAGTAACATTACAAGTAAGTAAGAATACAAGTAAGAGTATAAGTAACAGTACAAATGAGCAACAATACAAGTAAGAGTATTAGTAACAGTGCAAGTAAGTAAGAATAAAAGTAAGAGTATAAGTAACAGTACATATGAGTAACAACAAAAATAAGTAGCAATACAGGTACATAAGTATACAGCCATGTAGTAGTACAATAAAGTAACTTACAAATACGTAACACTACAAGTACATAAGAATACAGCCATGTAGCAGTACAATAAAGTAACGTACAAATACGTAACAACACAAGTACATAGCAATACAGGTACAAAATACAAGCATGTAGCAGTACAATAAAGTAAAGTACAAGTAAGTATCAATACAAGTACCTTGCAGTACAAGTATAAGTAAAAAGCATGCCAGCGGGGTGCAAAAATGGCGTGAACCTACGGTGCACATGAAAAGGTTATCTAGTAAAAGTACATATATAAGGGAGGGGTGAAGTGACAGATACAAAAACAATACCTTCACTGAAAAAATGTCGCGATTTACATACCGTTCTTAGAAAACGTATTTCTGCTGGTGTTTCGTAATTTGGGCCACTAAGCATAACGTAAACACCTTCCCGCAAGAATGATTTAAATCCAAGCTCTTCTCCCACTTCAAGTGTAATTCGCCGGAGTTCCCGATCATAAGGTATTGTCATGGGGGGAAATCTTGGTCCAAATCTAAGAAACAAAAAGGTTTTGTAAATTTTACATTCACATCGTATACAACATGTAGTGAAATTTTACTAATACGAACAAGGCATTTAATGGTCCATTGTTAGTGAAGTAAGGCACGTAACCAACCTTTATCAAAGAAGATACAAGGAACGTAGTAATGATTCGCAATTCGTAAAGCACAGGACATGACCAACATTTATCAAATAACTTACAACATACGAGAAACGAATTAATGATTTGCTAAAGTACGGGTCGTGACCAATGTTTATCAAAGAAGATACAAGGAACGTATTAATGGTTCGTAATTCGTAAAGCACGGGACATGACCAACATTTATCAAATAACTTACAACATACGAGAGACAAATTTATGATTTGTTCTAGTACGGTTCGTGACCAACGTTTATCAAAGAAGATACAAGGAACGTATTAATGATTCACAATTCGTAAAGCGCGGGGCATGACCAGCGTTTATTAAATAACTTACGACATACGAGAAACGAATTAATGATTTGTGATAGTACGGGTCGTGACCAACGTTTATCAAAGAAGATACAAGGAACGTATTAATGGTTCGTAATTCGTAAAGCACGGGACATGACCAACATTTATTAAATAACATACGAGAAACAAATTTTGATTTGAAGATACGAGGATGGAATTAAAATATTTCTTTATTCGTGAAGTACGAGACGTGAAAAAGCCTCTCAGTTCGGGAGGAACTACATTTTCTTTTCAATTTCTGCATTTCGAAACATACATGTACGATGTACAGACTTGTTGTAAAGTGATGTATCACTGAAATCAAGATAATACATCTGCTTTACTGGTAGTGTCTTGTAAAAAAAAGCACACTAATTTTATTAGTCACTTCCACTAAAAAAAATTAAATTTTAAAAATATATTAAATGTACAGCAAATTTATTCATCATTACCATAAAAGTTTCGTTTAGCGCCCCTCTTGAATAAGCGCCTTCTGGGCAGTAGTCAAATGCAGCTGTACTTTTAAACTATTTACACTTATAAATATAACGTCGATTTGTTTATATTTGTCTATTATATATTCTTACTAGTTTATTTTTCAGCACAGTTACGATGCCTTCATTCTGTTTTTAATTATGTTTCTCACGTTTTATGTTAATGTGTTAATTAACGAAAATAATAAGGTGGATTAATTTTATTAGCGCTCCTCTCGTTTTTTCTCCTAAAGGGGTAAGACGTCTTGTCAATGTTTTAAGGTTTGGACTTCAATGGAACTATATCTCTTTGTATAAATGTAAGTTCATTTCATTCTCCCGTCCTGTACTTAAATGAATACGCAGCGCAATTTTAAGAAAATGTTTAAGTCAAGATATATGCCGTTTAAATTCTTGTTATCATGGTTATCATCGTCATCACCATCATTATTACCATTATTATTACCATTATTATTACTATTATCATTATAATTATTGAGTAGCCGTGCCTTAATGATTAGTGCAACTGCACCGTAACCAAGGGTTCCGGGTATCGATTCACCGGGCGGGCTACTTTGGAACTTCACAAAATAAAAAGCCATTGGTTGGCGTCAGGAAGGGCATCCGGCCAAGAAATTCCTCACTGCCAAATGTAAGTCTCTATGAAGGCCACCGTCTGAGCCCCAGTTACTGGGGGAAAGTGACGTTAAAACAAAACAAAACAACAACAAAAAAATTATAACTATAATTATTTTTTTACTATATATATATTGTATATATATATATATATATATATATACACAATGTAAAAAGGTAAAAAATATGTTTTAATCGAACTGTATCCGAACAAGTTCCTAGTGCCGAAGGCCATCACGGCCACATGCTCTACAACTTGAGCTATTGGAGCCTGCTCTTCACGAGACCATTTTTGCAACCCCATCTTTCACCTGAGGGCGTTATTATTTCCTTAAATCCATACCGTTGGTCATCAAATCCCAATCACGCATTTTGGGCTAACTGAGCTCAACTGAGCCCAACATGCATGCAGGGGTACAGGATTGTGAATATAACATAATAATAGATGTCTAGAATATAATATATAGGTGGAGAGGATTTGGAAATGTAGAAAAGTGAAAAATATGTTTGCACCGAATTTATTCAGTATGTTATGCAAACTTATTTTCACTTCTACATAGCTGGTCTTATCCGGGTATGACATTTCGGTCTTTGGTCTTAACTGGGTATAACATGCAGCTCTTTTCTGAGAAACAAATTGTGAAGCGTGTCAACCCTTTTATTCCTTCCTCAAATTTGTAAATCTCCTTTATCATCGACTTAAAAATAACGACTTATTCATAGAGAAAAATGTATGCTCAGCTGCTTTAGCTTAACATATTTTTGGTTATTCAGGAATCTTAACGATTTTAGCGTCAAGTCATTTAAGCGACTCTTTGGTTACTCAGGAATGTTAAACGATTCATTCTGAATCGACAAACCATGAAAGGGTGTCCTTACGATTCTTCTGTATGATTGATGTGAATCGACTCTTTCTTGAACCAGCTAGTAATTTATTAATCGAATCAGTATGGGCAACACTAGTTCCCCGACGTGTCCATTCGTAAATAAAAAGTGGTACTCACCCTTGTTCCCCCAAATTCATTAACAAAGGGGTGTATATTTGTGCCAATCCTGGGATCTAGTATTTTAAAAACGGCTGGGGTGGGGTGGGGGTTTAGCGCATAGCCGGCGCTTTATGAAAAATGGGTCCTTTACAGAAACATGTCCTAAGAAACTAACATAGCTAACAGCATATAACTTGAAGAAGCCATGTCTACTTTAAAAGAATTATCATTAAAATTTAAAGTGAGTTTCACATGTGCAAAAACTGTTGTCTAAAAGTTTGTTAGACTTGGTAGCTTTTTTCAAAGAGGCCTACCTTACTAGAAAACTGAGTTTATTTCGGTGAAAAGGAGTCCAATTTAAGTAATATCATTCACAATCCGTTATGGCATACTTTTGCCGCATACATATCTAAAACATAAATGACTACATCATCGAAAGTAACTTTACGAAACGAATGCAAGTTATAAATACTAACCGTTCATCGTTTAGTCCTATCAGGGGGTTATTTCCAGAAAAGAGTGGACATCCAATGTGATCTTGTATAACCATGACATCCCCAACTGAATACTCCGGGTTAATACCCCCTGCTGCATTCGTCACAAACAAATACTTAATCCCAAGACGAACCATAACCCTGATCGGAAGAATAACCTATAAAACAAAACAGAATTAAATCTATCAATGTAAGGGAGCTGCAACTTAGTACAACATACAAGCATATGTAGTTATTTGAAAGACCTCTATTTTAAATAAAAAAGAAATTAAGATTTGGTTGCCACCTTTTCTTCGTTCTAAGTAGCAAAACAGTTAAACACACACCCATACCGGTGCACATAGAAACAGTTAAAGTTAATATGTAGTTTACAGAAACTCCTTATATATGCATGGTAATCTTAATAACTCACCAAGAAGACTAGTTTGATTATCTATTTATTCATCCATCTATCTGTCTATCCATCCATCTATCTATCTATCTATCCATCTATCTATATATCTAACTATCTATATATCTATCGATCGATCGATCGATCTGTCGTTCTATCTATCTATCTATCTATCTATCTGTCGTTCTATCTATCTATCTATCTATCTATCTATCTATCTATCTATCCATCCATCTATCTATCCATCTATCTATCTATCTATCTATCTATCTATCTATCGATCTGTCGTTCTATCTATCTATCTATCTATCTATCTATCTATATATCTATCTATCTATCTATCTCTCTATCTACCTATCTATCTATCTATNATCTATCTATCTATCTATCCATCTATCTATATATCTAACTATCTATATATCTATCGATCGATCGATCGATCTGTCGTTCTATCTATCTATCTATCTATCTATCTGTCGTTCTATCTATCTATCTATCTATCTATCTATCTATCTATCTATCTATCTATCTATCTATCCATCTATCTATCTATCTATCTATCTATCTATCTATCGACCTGTCGTTCTATCTATCTATCTATCTATCTATCTATCTATCTATCTATCTATCCATCTTTCCATCTATCTATCTGTCTATCTATCCATCTATCGATGTATGTATCTATCTATCTACAATGAGTGTGGGAGGGGCAGAGAGAAAGGGAAAGAGAGAGGGGGGAAAGAGTTAGGAAGAGGCCGAGGGAAAAAGAAATATATGTATATGTATATATACATATATGTATACACAATATATATATACACCATGTCACATATCCAGATCTTTTTCTTCTCTTTATCCTCTATGGTAAAATCCGGCCGTCTTGCTGTAGTTTTTCCTGAATTGAATTCAAAATCCCATACTGCTTTTGCTTTGTGGCTTTCCATACTCATTCCTTTCTCCCATTTCTCTTTATACCAAACTGTACCTTGGTCGATAAGGACATACTCTTTAGCCCAAGCAGTTGTCATGATCAACGATGCTCTGTTGTTTCTCGTCAGATATTCACTATTTGCTAGTACTTTGCATCCAGCAACAAGATGTTCCTTCTCTGTGCACAATCTACATAGTCGATCACCCATCAACCCTCGCGCTACCTTCCAAGCTCTCATCTCCACCACCTGCTCTAAAATCATCGCGATTGCTGCAGTTTTTCTGCCATGTAGGTTCTGCTTGAGCCAAATATGACACTCTTCTTCTTGTTCCTCATAAAATTGGCTTTGTTGTTCTTTGATCTTGTAGTCGTCAATCCTTTTTGTTTCCGTACCTTTTTGTAAGCTAGTCTTGACTTTTTGCCATGTAGGTTTCCATTCTCTATCTTTCTCTATCACTCTATCATCATAGTTGGACTTGACTACCAGAGGCTGTATATTACGCATGCCGTCTCGGGCATTTTATAGACATTGGGCCCTCACTTTCCAATATCACCCCGACAATAGCAGTCGATCAGAACCTATTATTATTATTATTATTATTATTATTATTATTATTATTATTATTATGTAAGATTTTCTTTTGGTTTGCAATATATACAATTACCCACCGAGTCACCCCGGTGACCTAAGGTGGGTAAAGGTTTTAAAAAGAATGGGACAAGTTTAATGGAGATAAAATTCAAATTGGGAGAGATTTACGGAGAATATGAGCCGTGCTAGTAAGGACGATTTTCTGAATTATTATTATTATTATTATCATTATTATTATGATTATTATTATTATCAAGTGGTTACACACCATCTAGTGATGGATGGGTAAAAAACCCACATTCAGCACCCAACAACAAGCCAGGAAAGTTGAATGCAGGCAAATGTACTGTAGCCACAAGAGTGAGATAAAATAACCAAAACAAAAATGGCAACATCACTTCAACCTTGCAAATGGCGCCTCACAACCAGTGAGAAAAGGGACATTGCTCAAGCAGTTGTTGTTGTATGACAACACTCATGACTCTCTACTCCTAGCCTGATAGCTGACAATACACGGAAAGATATATTAGATATTATTATTATTATTATTATTATTATTATTATTATTATTATTTACAAATTTTCTTTGAATTGTTTTATTAGAATCCAGCACCAGGTCACTACCAGTGACCTATTTTATGTACTTCTTGCAGAGAAGGTTCCCCTGGGATCTGTTTATTACTATATTACTATTATTTTATTTTTAACTAAGCAACTATTATTTTCTTTACACTATATTTTAGCCGTGTAAAAAAATTAATATTGTCATCAGGAATATTGAATGAATATATTCAATAAACTTAAGCACACAAAAAAACAAATTTCTTCTGTCTCATATTAAATAACTGCTTGCATAATTTACATAATTATATAAATCCTCTTTTTTTATGCATCCAAACAAGGCTGGAAGCTACTTCAGTACAGAGGGGTTTTTTTACAGTTAGTTTTCTAATTTTTCAAAATTTGTTTTTTGTCTTTTATTTGTTTCTTCCTTGCCTCTCCAAATTTAATCTCTGAAATCAAGTAGACACTAAGAAGTATAACATAATGATGGAGAAATGAATTTACAATAAAAACAACTATTTTTTACAAGTAAACTTTTTTGATTAACTTCATTCAAACCAAAAACTTTGTTTAATATAGAGATAATAAAAATTAAACAAGTATATTTAATTAAAATTGAAGTTTTGATTTTTCAAATGAAAAAAGAAAGCAATTTGCATTCAAAACAACTGTGAAATGAGGAATTATCAAATATATATAAAATAACAATGAGCTGGGAAAATATTCAGTGAACAGATAGATACCTTATGCATTGAATGTCCTTCATAAAAATGAAACCTTCCTTTCATGCATACAACTGACCTTCCTTCCAATTTTCCAAACACAAGTTCACCTGCATGTCCTTGCACTAAGTAAAATAAAAATATACACAATATATATTATATATATTAAAACATACTATACTATACTATGCTATACTATACCATAGATAATTATACTATACTATACTATACTATACTATACTTGACAATATTATACCATACTATATTATACCATACCATACTATCCTATAGTATCCTATACCATACTGGACAATATTCTACTGTACTATACTATACATATACATACTATACTATACCATACTACACTATACCATACTATACCACACTATACTATACCATACTATACTATGCCATACTATACTATACCATACTATACTAGACTAGACTAGACTAGACTAGACTAAACTATACTATGCTTCACTATACTGCACCATACTATACTATACTATACTATACCATACTATACTACACCACATCATACCATACTATACACTATATTATACCATATTATACTATACCATACTATACTATACTATACTGTACTATACTAAACTATACCATACTAAACTAAACTATACTATACTATACCACAACATACCATACTATACACTATACTATACCATATTATACTATACTATACTATACTATACTATACTAAACTATACTATACTGTACTATACTATAATATACTATACTTGACTATACTGTACCATAATATACCATACTATACTACATCATATCATACTATACCATAGTATACTATGCTAGAATACAAGATCCATTTATTAGTCTTTTTTCCTATCAAATGCAATTTCCTCAATGAAGACATAAGACCCTTAAAAACAAGAGAATTAGCTTTTAAACTACATATAGCCCTCAAAATATCAGAGAGCTATATGTAATTCCTNACACTATACTATACCATATTATACTATACTATACTATACTATACTATACTAAACTATACTATACTGTACTATACTATAATATACTATACTTGACTATACTGTACCATAATATACCATACTATACTACATCATATCATACTATACCATAGTATACTATGCTAGAATACAAGATCCATTTATTAGTCTTTTTTCCTATCAAATGCAATTTCCTCAATGAAGACATAAGACCCTTAAAAACAAGAGAATTAGCTTTTAAACTACATATAGCCCTCAAAATATCAGAGAGCTATATGTAATTCCTTGGTAAGTGTCTCTAGCTTTTCAAAAATAATCCTTTAACTTTCTTTTCTTAATTTTTACTGGTAATAGTTTTGTAATGTTATTCCTTTTGGACATTCTTTTCATCAGTTTTTCTTTTTTTAAACATTAAGTGGGAACATATGATGAATCTTTTTTCAATGCAAAGCAAAGTTGGAAACTTGTGAAGGAAAAGGTTGGGAATTTAACCCAGTTCTTAATCCATTATAATTTCATGCTTGTTTGTTTCTCTGTTACTGCTTTTACCCATTAACTGGACCAGATGATGTGCTTCAAAGGGGCTTTGTTGTGGCAGTAAGGAATTTCTTGACTAAGTGCCCTTTCTGCTGAAAAGTGTCAGAGGTTGGTCAAATTATTTTGACCAACTGTATGAACATACACATTTGAACAGAGAACAATTTAAATTGAACCAAAATATGTGCCAGAGTGTTGTAGTAAAAGGAGAGATTGCCAATATAAACTTTTCTTACAGGAGGCTGGCATACACTTATATTGAAAAAAAAATCTGACCAAGAAGCAGGAAAAAAAGAAAAAAGAGGAAGAAAGAAGAAAATGTAGAAAGAATATGAATATAAATAAAATGAAGAAAAAGATGAAATGGTGTATGTCAAATCTGTAATTCACTTATAGGAATTTATGATGTAAACAATCCTATATTTAAGCAATGAAAGCACTCCATGTTGTAATTTGTAAATATAAAATCTTTGCAGTTGGCATGAGAAATATATTCCATTTAATACTTCATCGTTATCAATCAAAGGTTCTTATTTTAAAAACACAACCTGAAAACCTTGACTAAAAAATCTACTCAATATCTAAAGGATGCTATAGAGGTGTTACTAATTACACATCACTAGGAAACAAAACAATAGGGAAATGATAATACAAAAGGAAAATTAACTAACAAGAAAACAATGGATACCAGGGAGAGGGAAAATGATAACAAAACAATTATGTGTGATACATGAAGTAAAAGGATAAATCGCTACACACTTACCACACAATTTTATTACGGCTGTCACAAAATGTTAATTCATAAATGTTAATTCTGTATTCATTATGAATACATTGCTCTTCCCAGTGGCACCCATCTTCCTTACTTTAGTTCACTGTGAAAATGTTTGTGACTAAATAAGAAAGCAATTTCAGTCTTTGGTGTTATGCTGGATCAATGCTGTTCTATACCAGCTTATTTTATTTCTTCTTATATTTCTAAGTGAGTCTAAATTATATCACGCTAGGCCACAACACAAAGTGAATCTTAAGCAACCACCTTTACTTTACCTACATAGTAAAATAAAAACATGGAAGTAAAGAAAGTATGGTCTGCTGACCAAAGTGCAAAATAAAACTTAAAACAGTTCTTATTTTGAAGGTAGTGCATACCTGTGCTTGCTGGGAAATTTGGTATATCCTTGTAGGGGAAAACATCTGGTTCTTGAACATCTTTAACCAGACCACTTAGTCCTGAACCACAAATAACACCAATCTGTGGTCTGTGTTTAGTCTTCTCCAGTAAAAATTTTGCAATTCGTTCAATGGCTTCAAAATCTGGACTAAAATATAAATATGAAATGAAATGCCAATTAAAAAACTAATGATGTCAAGGAATTTTTAATGAGATATTGAATTTGCAATATTATTTACCTGAACGGATCTCCTAATTGGATTTGAATATTGTCTTAAAAATCTCTATGAATGGCATACTCATAATATAATCATAATTATCATTATCATTTCTTTTCATTAAGGAAGACATTCACTTCATCACAGTTATCACTTTATCCAGTCCTGATGCTTGATCACTCTTATTCCAAAAGTGTCAGCCCCTTTGCAAAGGTAATGTCTTTGAACCTTTCCCAATCACAACCTGAGAAATCTGTTTGGTCAAAAGTTGATCTCAAAGCATCTCTGTAAGTAACATCCTTTAACTTGGAAACATCAATGAGTTTTGTTGCCCCCACTGAAGTGAATCTTATAGTGAACAGAAATTTTGACTTTATCCCAGACCATTAGATGATCTGTGCTACACTCTACTCCATGCATTGTCTTAACCTTGCAAAAATTCCTAAGGTCACTGTGCATACAGACTATAAAGTCAAGTGGGTGGCCATGCTTAGACTGAGGATGGAACCAAGTCACCTTGTGCTTCTCATTTTGGTTAAGGAAGTTGTTGATAATAACCAGATTGAATTCAGTGCCAAGCTGGAACAGCAATAAACCAATTGAGTTGACATTACCAATCCCACAAGGTCCCAAAGGCTTCCATGTTTCACTGTCAGAGTCAACAGTCACCAAGTCACCAAGGATGACAATATTTTCAGCTTTTGGAATTTTAGTAACAAATGGTATAATGGCATGATAGAAAGAAGTGATATCTTCCTCAGTAGACACAAATGTTGAAGCACAAACCAAGAGAAGAGTCACATATCTGTCACCTACTGGCTATTCAATTTTGTTTACTAATGTATTGTTCACCTACACCAGCTTCCCATTTCTCTTTCTCTGATTTGCCAGACCAGAATATGGTGTAACCTGACTCAGGCTCTGTAACTTCATCTTCTCCAGCAAAGCAGGTTTCAGATACAACAGTTATGTCAACATTAAACATTGGCAGTTCATTAGCTAAGATAGCAGTTTTACACTCAGATCTTTTTCCATTATCTATTAATGTTCTCACATTCCAACAACAGAGCTGAAGTGGGAGTCTTTTGATATAAAATCTACCTGTATTTCTGTTTCTGCAAATAAGGACCACTGTCAGTCACAGGAAGCTGACCTGCAGCTTTGTTTAGGTCTCATTCTCTAGTCCCCTCCCAGTTTTGGATGAGCACTACTATCCTGGAAAGGCTGCTCAGTCACACAATGTTCCACTTAAATAAACCTCCAGCTGGGGTGGTGTGAAAAGCAATGTTAGGATAAGCTACATGCTGCCCATATGCAAAATTGTGACCATGTTTCTGACCTGTCAAGGCTACATGGATTGCTACTCCTCCATTGCCACAGGACTTTTGAACAGATTAATGTTGAGGTCTGAAGGAATATCTTTTTAGAGTGACCAGACCTTGTACAATAGCAGAGCCACTCTCTTGGTATCAAGTGCCTGGTTCCGGCAACAAGCAAGTTCAGATAGCTGGCAACATTTAAACTGCAGGTTTTTCATAGGAGAATACTTTCTCCCAGGTAAAATACCAACCAATGCTAATGAGTTTCACCAATATGGTGCAAACTAGTTTTAAACTATCTTTCACCTCTTTTCCCCATAATTTGAAATATTTCTACCACAAGAAGGCCAGAGGCTAGATTGGATTGTCAGAGGTTATTTGAGATGCTGCCATTGGGGCATTTTATAGACTGCAGATTACTTCCATCTAAGGTCATCCCAGCAATAACTACCTTGGAAACATACACATATATATACACATACATACATATACACATACATACATATACACATACATACATATATACATAAATACATATATACATATATA
>RDPX01000454.1:382267-412809 GCA_003991215.1 Morbakka virulenta | reverse complement strand
GCTGAAGGGCATTCTTATGAACAATCATATGTCTTTTCAAACCAGCAGAAGACTTGCAAACTTTGCTGCATATTACACAGGTTGTTTGGTCTGGCCTAGTAGGTACAAAGTTGGCCTGAACAGGAGTTTGATGTGACTTAAGGTGGTTGACAGCACTCGCTCACAAGTGTCACATTTCCAGCACTGTGTGTTATGGTTAAGACCATCAAGTAATCCTTTATGAAAGACCATCAACTGATCAACTAATCCAGATTGTTGTGGGCCTGCTTTCTTTCCTCAAGAGCATCAAAACTTTCACGTACAAGCTTTTGCCACTCGGCCTTGGTATTGTAAGTTCTTTATATATATATATATATATATATATATATATATATATATATATATATATATATATATGTACACACACACAAGGTGATTGCTCCATCTTGACAGATGATTGCCATCTATGACTTCAGCTGTTGTCAGTAAAATTTCTGTCTTTCCTTGCATAACCTCATAGGTGAATTTGGAGACCAGCTTCTGATCTGCAAGGCTTGAAACATAGATGCCAGATAATAGAAGTAGCTTCCACTGGGTTGATGGTATCACATTGTGAAATGTGGTGTCTGTGTACAGCCATGTGTCTTTTGCAACCACTGATTTGTGAACCTTCTCACACAAAAGACATGACAGATTGTGTGGAAATGGAGGGAGGTTAGAAAGTGGCCTTGATCTGACTTCAAATGACTGACAAAGCCAGCTTTTGATGGAAGAATACAATCACATTTGTCACACTTCCAGCTTCTTGTGTCTTCATCCAGGTTGTTCTGCCAGCCTTAGCACAATGTATGCTTTACCCATTCATGCTCCAGGCATACCCAAGTTGCATATTTCAAAACATTGCACAACCTGTCTTCATTTACCTGCTCCAAGTCACTCTTTCCAAGGCTAGCCTTTCCCAGTTTTTGAGTTGGGTACCAAACAGAAATAACAAAATGTTTCTAAAAGTGCAGCTGTATCTATTTTGATAAACAACTGATATTACGTCATCATCATCATCATATTCAGTTTAACATCCATTTTACACGCTAGCATGTGTTGGACAAAATGCCTTTCAGAGGGACTTTGATTTGGCAGTGAGGAATTTCTTTTAAGCCACGGCTCCTCAAAAAAAGTCACATTTATAAGAATAAGGCCTAACCATTTTCAATGCATGTTCCCCAACTATAGCTCAAAGATGGGTCATTACAAAAATTAACTGTCCATAAACAAAATTTTCCTAATATATGGCAGGTTTCAGAGTAGTAAAGTTTGAAAGAAATATTTTCTTTTTTTCTTTTAATATCAGCAAATGATATATATATAGTGTATGCTTAAATTTGAGTATAATAGATAGAAATGTATAATTATAATTGCATTTTGTATTTTTATGTGTGTTTGTGAATGCGAGAAAGTGTTATGGTTATGTATGTTAGTATTGTGACAGATGCCATTTCCCTCCCACACATCAACATGTTGGTATTGCAATATTCAATCAGAAACATGAAGCATTAACAAAATAATAAATATCAAAAGTGACATGTTTAAGATGCATTTGTATTGGTTCTATAAAACCAAAGTCTCAACATCATAATCAATATGACATAATTTTGAAAGCACCCTGTTCCAGTCATTGCTCTGTCACATGGGTGTCCAAAGTAAAACTGTCCAGAAAAGTATACAAAAAGCAGTGAATTTGAAAATCAAGTTTGTTGTATCATGGTAGATAGTCTGTAGTAATATAATGTTTGTAAATCAAAAAATGCATTCAGTTGTTGAAAAGCAGGCAAATGCAGTTACCAGCACTTGTGACTGTCATTGTCTACTAAGTATGCTCCAATTTCATTGGTTGATTAACTACCAAAATTCTCAACCAGTTGTGCAGATTGCTTTTTACTACTTACTTCTGTTTTTTCCAGCATTGATCGAATCCATGAATTTGTAAGTTGAACTAACTTATATTTTGTTATTTATGAAAATATTGCATCTGTCATCTAATTACTGGGACCAATGCATCACACACCTTAACACAAAACAGTGTTGAACATTTTCTACTGTTCATCCAATGGACATCAACTTCAGACCAATTACTTGGGCCTTTATTTCAGGCAAATCATTTTGTGCCCCTCATAAAAGAGAAAACTGTGTATGTTGTTGAAGATAAACCATTGAAAATTGGTGACTTTGTGGTAGCTGCCATCACAAGTTGAAAACCTCAAACAAAATTATCATACAGGGGACTAATTGTTGACACTCCTTAAGGCATTGACATTGGAGAGGGAGAAATGGTTGTCATGTTTTTGAAACATAGTGGGAGCTTTTTTGTGTTTCCTTCATGGGTTGATTGGTCTGTTCTCAGTTGCTCCTCTGTTTTCAAGTCTCAGCAGCCAACCATAAACAACTGCAGACATCATTTTTTATTATTTTTTTTTGTACATTTGCATTGTGAAGAAAAATGCCTTTAACTGTAATACTTTTCAATGGTTATGATCATATCTGAGTTTGTATATGTGCATGTACTTTAATCTGGATATTGTTGACTAAAATGTGGAACAAATGGAGTCTCCTGTTGGCTTTGTATTTTTTCTTAATTTATTTTTTCATTAAATTGTACTAATAATAGTAAGATTCATACTGGGCATTCTAGACAGTGCTGCACATTTCAGCAACGGAGGGTGCTTTCGGGGGTAGGGTTGTATTTTTTTACATTTGTGAATTAGTAGTCCTTACCTTAGACCCTCCTGTCTCCAGTGAGACATTGGGCAGCAAGGCGGCACCAGCAGACTCGATCCTTGGGCAGAGCTTGAATGTTTTGGACATAAATCTTCCTATCGCACAGATCACTTTCAAAAGTGGCTTGCCAAGTTGTTACTGGCCTGCCCCTCTTCCAATTTCTTCCACTTGGCTTCCAATTCAGAGCCTGTTGTGCTAATCGTCCAACTGGCAGCCATAGCGCATGACCAGCCAATCTCCACCTTCCCTCTTCAACTATCTTGTGTAACTCCTTTTGACTAGTCTGCCTCAAAGATTTCTTCATTTGTAATTCTTTCTCTCCACAAAACCCCTAAAATCCTTCTCAAGTTATGCTGATGGAATGCATTCAATTTCTGCTGTATCTTCTTGGTGCTCTTCCATGTTTCACTAGCATATAGGGCTGTGGAGATGATTATAGCTGTGTACAGTTGCAATTTTATCTTCAGGCTTATCTGCCTTTATTTTTGTCATGGATCGGAATGTGGCACCTGCTCTTCCCAATCTGTTATTGATGTCTGTGTCAACCTCACCAGAGCTGGTGACCACAATCCCTAGATAAGTGAACTTGTCCACAAAATCAAGGGGGTTCCCTCTGACAGTGATGGGTGGTGCAGCAGTATCAGGAATGTTCATAACCTTGCTCTTGCCTTCATTGATTTTCCCTCCGACTTTAACACTTAGTTCCTCTAAACTATTTGTCATTTCTTGGCACCTCTCATTATCCTTGGCTATTAATGCAATGCCATCTGCAAAGTCAACATCAGTGAGGGTGGAGCCCTCTACCCAGGGTACTCCGAAGGTGTCATTTGCATTGGTGTTTTCATCACAAAGCCAATACATAGGATGAACAAGAATGGTGAGAGTATACACCCTTGCCTCACTCAAGAAATTAACTCAAATTCTTCTGTTGTGCCTGATGCTGTCCGGACTGCACATATTGGGTGATCGTACATGGACTTCATGATGTTGATGGCTTTTTCTGGAATTCCATATACTTTCAACACTTTCCAGATGGACTGTCTGTGCAAGCTACCAAAAGCTTTTCGAAAATCAATGAAATTTATAACAAGCTGTGCTTGGCGTTCCAAGCTCTTTTCAATCAGATTTCTCAGAATGAAAATTTGTTTGCTGCAGGACCCTGCCTGTTCTTCTCTTGGTCTACTTTCTGCAGCAGTTAATAGGCATTTGAGTAAAATTCGGGTGAATACTTTCCCTGTAATTGAAAGCAAGGTAATGCCTCTCCAGTAGTTACAGTCTGATAGGTCCCCCTTCTTGGGTAGTTTTACTATGATTCCCCTATTCCATTCTACTGGAACTGTTTCTTCTCTCCAAATCTCATTGAATAACTTTACTAGCTCTTCCCGTACTGCTGGCCCACCCATTTTTAGGAACTCTCCATTTATGCCATCAATTCCTGGTGCTTTATTATTTTTCAGCTTCCTTATGGCCTCATCTACTTCCTCTCTCGTAATGGGACCCAGCTCAACCTCCAAGGTTTGTGGAGTTTCCAGATTCTCCCAATCAAATACCATTTCTGGGGGAGGTTGATTTAGAACTTTTTTAAAGTGTTCAGCCCATCCGTGATCCTGCTCCTCTTCGCTTGGTAAAATTTGTCCATCCTTACTCTTAACTGGGATAATTGCCCAATTGTTTTTCCCAGACAGTTCTTTAGCAATTCTGAACAGTTGTCTAGTATCATTTCTTTCTGCCGCTTCCTGTGCCTCCCTAGTCTTCCTCTCCAACCAAGCTTGCTTGTCTCTTTTGCAGCTCCTCTTCACCTCTCTATCCAAGTTTCTATATTGCTCCTGTACAACCTTGACCTGTCCTGTTGTCTCAGCTTGGTCCCTACAGCTTTTCAAGCTACAAAGTTTGTCAATTAACCACCAGGATTCATCTGAGATCCATTGTTCCTTTTCGTTTCCTCTCTTGATCCCTATTACACTGCTTGCCACTTCATTGATGCCATCTCTAAAATTTGCCCACTTTTCTGTTATATTTTCATCATTGTGAAACAATGCAAATTGGTTATTCAACTGGTCTTGGAAGCATACGCACACTTTGGGATTCGTGAGCTTTTCAATGTCATAGACTCTCTTCCTCTCCCTCTTTTTCAGCCTTTTTAGCTTCAACCTTATCTTCCCCGCTAACAGTAATGATCTGAGAATACATCCACTCCTCTGTAAGCATGTACATCTAAGAGGGAGGATCCCATCTTTTGCTGATACAGATGTAGTCAATCTCATTTAGAGTGTTACCATCTGGTGATCTCCACATCCATTTATGGATGTCTCTGTGCTTAAAGTTTGTGCATTGGGCTAATCCATGTGGACCTACTACATTATTACTATTATTAGTAGTAGCATTATTAGTAGTACATTATTAGAATTAGTAGTACTCTATAGCTATTCCAAATGTGTTGGATAATGTGTGAGAATGACTGTTGTGATGTTCTGAATGCATAATTTAGGTATCTCATTGGTAGTATGTGAGTATTTGTGTTTAAATGTGTTTGTTCAGGAAAAAATTCTACAAAATTTATATGTAAATATTATTAGAATGCAGTTTTTTCCTAACAACATTTTGGTTGTGTACATAATAAACATCTTTTAATTAATATTCATTGTTACCAACTGTTGTTATGGTTGGATTATCTTGTTTTTGGGGGTGGGTTGTGTTTTGCCAAGTCTTGTGGAAAGAAATGCAAAACCTATCCTGTTTTTAATTTTTGAAGTAAGCAATAAACCTGTTCTTTCAATAAAAACACATTGTTTTGTTTCTTTGTGAATGTTTTAGTTTGTGTGAAAGAGCACCTTGGAAGGTAAGTAGAAAGTCAATACTGTGAAATCTGCCCTATCACTTCAGTACTACTACACTTTTGCAATGACAAAAGTCAACAGAAAAGTGAAGGAAATAATGTTTTTAAAAATTTAAATAAAGACATTACCTTGGAATAACTTAAGACTATAAATCAAAATTAATACATTTGACACCAAAAGATCAAATTTCAGTTTAAAGAATCACAGTAATTTTCTTAAATCCAGGATATTAGAGACAAAATATTCTATTTGACAACTGACTAGATATCTGGAATCATGTTTCATAATATTTTGAAACTGATACCTGTTCTTACAAAAAGCATAGCCTTAACCCTCAACAGAGAATATAACCATTTAGTAAAGTTGCAAATGGGGAGCAGAAAGAAGAAACAGAAATGTTGAACCAGAAAACCTGTGGTTTTGCATATGGGGATTTGTTTATATCACCTGATGCTACCTGTGTGAAATGAATTAACAAGTTCACAAAGGCATATTATATGAATTTAACTAACAATTAATTAATTTAAAACAGGGATTTAATTGTGATATTGATATTTAGGGTTTTTTGAGTTCCAGATGTTAAACTACAAAAAGTTCTAGGCTATAAAATAAATAAAACATTTTGAGGTACAAAATTATATTGTGAAAAAATGATCATGTTGTTTTTTGCATCAACATCATTCTTTGAGGAACAAAAATAATCAATAAATGAGGAGCCATGGCTTAATAGTTAGTGCAACTGCACCATAACCAAGAGGTTCCAGGTTCGATTCCCCAAGCGGGCGACTTTGGAACTTCACAAAAGAAAAAGCCATTGGTTGGCATCAGGAAGGGCATCCGACCAAGAAATTTCTCACTGCCAAATCCAAATCCTTATCAAGGGCACTGTCTGAGCCCTAGTTACTGGGGGGATGACATTTGGGTCCAACACATGCTAGCATGTAAACAGACATTAAACCGAATATGATGATGATGATAAGGGTTGTATCAAAGTAACTCTTGTTAATGGAATTGTTTATTTTCTTTATCAAGGTTTAAAGAAAAAACAAGCTTTTATCTGAAATAAACAATGGCATTTTAAAAATTTCTAATGACAAAGTAGAAACAGAAGTGATATAGATAGAAATAGGTAGAGCCTGTAATTTACTATTTCATAACTGAGTTCAGGTGTGAAAAATTAGCCATTAAAAAGGTTTTAAGTCACCACCACAAGCCCAGCTCAATGTATTTAAGTGTTTAATGGTACACTTTATGGCAGAAATGACATATATGAAAAGCTTGGAATAATATAGATGCAAGCTGGGCTGTCAGACTATCTTACACATTTTTTGCTGACTAATTTTGGTTCTGATTTACACTATTCCTTACAGATACAACACCTAACTTAAATACCTGTCACTTATTAGCAGTAAAACTGGCATTTCATTACTGGCATACCCATTATATGCACAGTGCAATGCCAGCCAAAGGGCCCCTGAATTACATCTTACCACTTCATAATATGATTATATGTTCATTACCAAGAATTAGTTACCCATCAGACCCAACAGTATGAATACTTTGTTAATATCATCAAGCCATCCCTTAATCTGAACCAAAACTATATGAAGAGTACAAAAAAGGATCTGGCTGGCTTTGAATTCTTGCAAAAGTGTGACATTTTTTGGCACACAAAGTTGCAAGTAATACATACACTATGATGGTGGCATCTTTAATAATTATGCTTGAATACTTGACCTGAAATTGATGGCAACACAATAGAAATCATGTTATTTTAGAATGAAATGCTTATTAAACGAGGATGTATGTATGCTGTAAAAAAAACATTTTGAAAAAAAGGACCATGGAAAACATACAAGAAACTAGTCTTTATTGATACAATTGTCAAATGTTCAATTAAAATTTGGTAAAGATTTGTTCATGTTTATGGGTGCTAAAATCTTTAATGATTTGCTGGAGTTAATACATGATGAGTTTAGAATATCAGTGATCACTGAGAATAAATTATTATTTTAGATTTTAAGCTATATTTGTAGATTAATTCTTTCTCTAAGTTCACCTTAACTTATCACCTTTTATTCAAACCAATTTTAATTTTTTCCTGTCCTTTTCATACTGTAAATGAATTTACACCAGGGCATGGCATATATTGACAGGTTATTTAAAAACTTTACTTCAGTGTTTAAATATTTTGTAATAGATAGCAGTAGTAGTTGGGTGATCAAGTCAACACCCAACAAGGCAAGGTTCCCAATCTGTGTCTCAGCCACAATCCTGAAAGTATTGCACCCAATTTGCTTCTCTGTATGATTAGCAAATTAACTGTGTACAAATGTTGTGGAATTTGGTGGGGAAAAGAAAATGAATAAAAAGATTTTAAAAGTACAAAGAAAAAAATCAAAAAAGAAAAGTAACCCTCTGTACTTAAGTGGCTTCAAGCCTTCCTTTGAAGAAAGCAAAAAAATTTTCAAGTGAACATTTTAGATAAAAGATATCTAGTGCTGTCATTTCCATTATTTACATGAGCCACACTATCTTAGTATATAAAAGGCTAGGTAATAAAATAGTATTATACAATGTTGTTGTTGGGATACATGATACCATTTAATATTTGCATAGATACATATCGATATTGATATTATTATTAGTATGTCTGTGTTTATATATATATATATATATATATATATATATGAAATGTGGTCAATCACTCTGTTCCTTCTAATTCTTTTCTCTTCTCTCTGCCTCTCATGTGACAATGTTTACTGTCCATACCTAACTTTCTGCAAATACCATTTCATATTTTCGTTTTGTTTTTTCTGATTGTTTGTTTTTGTTTCCCTTCCTTCTTATTTACTAATTCTTTCTTCTAACTCTTGATTTACTTAATCTGCAGCTAATTTCTTTCTACCCATGTTGCTGTACTCTCTTTTAGATTTCAACTTTTTCCTGTCATAATTGTCTCGTACGTTGTCCAATTAATGTTTTTGCATGTACCGTTTGTGTTTTGTGCCACATTGTGTATATATATATGGAGGAGCCGTGGCTTAATGGTTAGTGCAACTGCACAGTAACCAAGAGGTTCCAGGTTCGATTCCCCAAGCGGGCGACTTTGGAACTTCACAAAAGAAAAAGCCATTGGTTGGCATCAGGAAGGGCATCCGACCAAGAAATTTCTCACTGCCAAATCCAAATCCTTATCAAGGGCACTGTCTGAGCCCTAGTTACTGGGGGGATGACATTTGGGTCCAACACATGCTAGCATGTAAACAGGCATTAAACCGAATATGATGATGATGATGATAAGGGTTGTATCAAAGTAACTCTTGTTAATGGAATTGTTTATTTTCTTTATCAAGGTTTAAAGAAAAAACAAGCTTTTATCTGAAATAAACAATGGCATTTTAAAAATTTCTAATGACAAAGTAGAAACAGAAGTGATATAGATAGAAATAGGTAGAGCCTGTAATTTACTATTTCATAACTGAGTTCAGGTGTGAAAAATTAGCCATTAAAAAGGTTTTAAGTCACCACCACAAGCCCAGCTCAATGTATTTAAGTGTTTAATGGTACACTTTATGGCAGAAATGACATATATGAAAAGCTTGGAATAATATAGATGCAAGCTGGGCTGTCAGACTATCTTACACATTTTTTGCTGACTAATTTTGGTTCTGATTTACACTATTCCTTACAGATACAACACCTAACTTAAATACCTGTCACTTATTAGCAGTAAAACTGGCATTTCATTACTGGCATACCCATTATATGCACAGTGCAATCCCAGCCAAAGGGCCCCTGAATTACATCTTACCACTTCATAATATGATTATATGTTCATTACCAAGAATTAGTTACCCATCAGACCCAACAGTATGAATACTTTGTTAATATCATCAAGCCATCCCTTAATCTGAACCAAAACTATATGAAGAGTACAAAAAAGGATCTGGCTGGCTTTGAATTCTTGCAAAAGTGTGACATTTTTTGGCACACAAAGTTGCAAGTAATACATACACTATGATGGTGGCATCTTTAATAATTATGCTTGAATACTTGACCTGAAATTGATGGCAACACAATAGAAATCATGTTATTTTAGAATGAAATGCTTATTAAACGAGGATGTATGTATGCTGTAAAAAAAACATTTTGAAAAAAAGGACCATGGAAAACATACAAGAAACTAGTCTTTATTGATACAATTGTCAAATGTTCAATTAAAATTTGGTAAAGATTTGTTCATGTTTATGGGTGCTAAAATCTTTAATGATTTGCTGGAGTTAATACATGATGAGTTTAGAATATCAGTGATCACTGAGAATAAATTATTATTTTAGATTTTAAGCTATATTTGTAGATTAATTCTTTCTCTAAGTTCACCTTAACTTATCACCTTTTATTCAAACCAATTTTAATTTTTTCCTGTCCTTTTCATACTGTAAATGAATTTACACCAGGGCATGGCATATATTGACAGGTTATTTAAAAACTTTACTTCAGTGTTTAAATATTTTGTAATAGATAGCAGTAGTAGTTGGGTGATCAAGTCAACACCCAACAAGGCAAGGTTCCCAATCTGTGTCTCAGCCACAATCCTGAAAGTATTGCACCCAATTTGCTTCTCTGTATGATTAGCAAATTAACTGTGTACAAATGTTGTGGAATTTGGTGGGGAAAAGAAAATGAATAAAAAGATTTTAAAAGTACAAAGAAAAAAATCAAAAAAGAAAAGTAACCCTCTGTACTTAAGTGGCTTCAAGCCTTCCTTTGAAGAAAGCAAAAAAATTTTCAAGTGAACATTTTAGATAAAAGATATCTAGTGCTGTCATTTCCATTATTTACATGAGCCACACTATCTTAGTATATAAAAGGCTAGGTAATAAAATAGTATTATACAATGTTGTTGTTGGGATACATGATACCATTTAATATTTGCATAGATACATATCGATATTGATATTATTATTAGTATGTCTGTGTTTATATATATATATATATATATATATATGAAATGTGGTCAATCACTCTGTTCCTTCTAATTCTTTTCTCTTCTCTCTGCCTCTCATGTGACAATGTTTACTGTCCATACCTAACTTTCTGCAAATACCATTTCATATTTTCGTTTTGTTTTTTCTGATTGTTTGTTTTTGTTTCCCTTCCTTCTTATTTACTAATTCTTTCTTCTAACTCTTGATTTACTTAATCTGCAGCTAATTTCTTTCTACCCATGTTGCTGTACTCTCTTTTAGATTTCAACTTTTTCCTGTCATAATTGTCTCGTACGTTGTCCAATTAATGTTTTTGCATGTACCGTTTGTGTTTTGTGCCACATTGTGTATATATATATGGAGGAGCCGTGGCTTAATGGTTAGTGCAACTGCACAGTAACCAAGAGGTTCCAGGTTCGATTCCCCAAGCGGGCGACTTTGGAACTTCACAAAAGAAAAAGCCATTGGTTGGCATCAGGAAGGGCATCCGACCAAGAAATTTCTCACTGCCAAATCCAAATCCTTATCAAGGGCACTGTCTGAGCCCTAGTTACTGGGGGGATGACATTTGGGTCCAACACATGCTAGCATGTAAACAGGCATTAAACCGAATATGATGATGATGATGATAAGGGTTGTATCAAAGTAACTCTTGTTAATGGAATTGTTTATTTTCTTTATCAAGGTTTAAAGAAAAAACAAGCTTTTATCTGAAATAAACAATGGCATTTTAAAAATTTCTAATGACAAAGTAGAAACAGAAGTGATATAGATAGAAATAGGTAGAGCCTGTAATTTACTATTTCATAACTGAGTTCAGGTGTGAAAAATTAGCTATTAAAAAGGTTTTAAGTCACCACCACAAGCCCAGCTCAATGTATTTAAGTGTTTAATGGTACACTTTATGGCAGAAATGACATATATGAAAAGCTTGGAATAATATAGATGCAAGCTGGGCTGTCAGACTATCTTACACATTTTTTGCTGACTAATTTTGGTTCTGATTTACACTATTCCTTACAGATACAACACCTAACTTAAATACCTGTCACTTATTAGCAGTAAAACTGGCATTTCATTACTGGCATACCCATTATATGCACAGTGCAATGCCAGCCAAAGGGCCCCTGAATTACATCTTACCACTTCATAATATGATTATATGTTCATTACCAAGAATTAGTTACCCATCAGACCCAACAGTATGAATACTTTGTTAATATCATCAAGCCATCCCTTAATCTGAACCAAAACTATATGAAGAGTACAAAAAAGGATCTGGCTGGCTTTGAATTCTTGCAAAAGTGTGACATTTTTTGGCACACAAAGTTGCAAGTAATACATACACTATGATGGTGGCATCTTTAATAATTATGCTTGAATACTTGACCTGAAATTGATGGCAACACAATAGAAATCATGTTATTTTAGAATGAAATGCTTATTAAACGAGGATGTATGTATGCTGTAAAAAAAACATTTTGAAAAAAAGGACCATGGAAAACATACAAGAAACTAGTCTTTATTGATACAATTGTCAAATGTTCAATTAAAATTTGGTAAAGATTTGTTCATGTTTATGGGTGCTAAAATCTTTAATGATTTGCTGGAGTTAATACATGATGAGTTTAGAATATCAGTGATCACTGAGAATAAATTATTATTTTAGATTTTAAGCTATATTTGTAGATTAATTCTTTCTCTAAGTTCACCTTAACTTATCACCTTTTATTCAAACCAATTTTAATTTTTTCCTGTCCTTTTCATACTGTAAATGAATTTACACCAGGGCATGGCATATATTGACAGGTTATTTAAAAACTTTACTTCAGTGTTTAAATATTTTGTAATAGATAGCAGTAGTAGTTGGGTGATCAAGTCAACACCCAACAAGGCAAGGTTCCCAATCTGTGTCTCAGCCACAATCCTGAAAGTATTGCACCCAATTTGCTTCTCTGTATGATTAGCAAATTAACTGTGTACAAATGTTGTGGAATTTGGTGGGGAAAAGAAAATGAATAAAAAGATTTTAAAAGTACAAAGAAAAAAATCAAAAAAGAAAAGTAACCCTCTGTACTTAAGTGGCTTCAAGCCTTCCTTTGAAGAAAGCAAAAAAATTTTCAAGTGAACATTTTAGATAAAAGATATCTAGTGCTGTCATTTCCATTATTTACATGAGCCACACTATCTTAGTATATAAAAGGCTAGGTAATAAAATAGTATTATACAATGTTGTTGTTGGGATACATGATACCATTTAATATTTGCATAGATACATATCGATATTGATATTATTATTAGTATGTCTGTGTTTATATATATATATATATATATATATATATATGAAATGTGGTCAATCACTCTGTTCCTTCTAATTCTTTTCTCTTCTCTCTGCCTCTCATGTGACAATGTTTACTGTCCATACCTAACTTTCTGCAAATACCATTTCATATTTTCGTTTTGTTTTTTCTGATTGTTTGTTTTTGTTTCCCTTCCTTCTTATTTACTAATTCTTTCTTCTAACTCTTGATTTACTTAATCTGCAGCTAATTTCTTTCTACNCTGTGTTGTGATTTTATTATCGCTTTAGGGTTTTATATTTCCTGAAGAGTGAATAAAATCACGAAACAGGCTTGTCGAAATGGCCTGTGTAGTTTTTTGATTCTTTCCAACTTATCATATCTTATATATATATATATATATATGCAAACATACCCAAGTGTTAAGTCATTACCTCAGTATATTCGACCAGAAATCAATCCAAAATACAAATAGCTTGTTGAAAATGTAAAATCAACATCGACGTTTCAGTTCATTCATTATAAAGCAGGCGACATTACTGGAAAAAAATTCGTTTGCTCCGTTTTCGTTTTAAAAAAACCCAGGCCTAACCTTGGTTGGCGTAACGCATAAAAACAAGATTTCCTAAGGAGCTTTTCATGTTATGACTCGTAAGCTTTTTTTGCGTTATGTTTCGAGAGATACTCCTCCAATCATATGAGGATGGGAGAAGTATCCCTGGAAACGTAGCTATTTTAAGAATCCTAACTCATAACATGATGAAGTTCCTATATTTATGGCTTTTACTGATTTAATACGGTCAAGTTTTTTCAAGATTTCCTTAGTTTCAATTTGAGTCACGCGAGAAGTGAATGGGTTACACGATGTGTAAAGTGTTCTGGCCATCACTCGAAAACGTACTTTCGATGGAAAGGAAGTAGATTGACAATGACTTCAAATCACTAACTGATAACCCACAAACACTAAAAGACGCGCAGAAAGGGGGAAGAAAATCATAAAACTGGCTAAACATATTTATGCTATCTCGAAAGCTTCTCAACCAAGAACAAATTACACAGCGACGGTGCTCAACAAGAAAGGTAGAATGTAAACACAAGGGCGGAGTTGACCCGATTAAGATTCTTCTTCACATTCGACTGTACCTTGGCAACTATTACAATAAATCGCCTGTGAAAAAAACCCAACAAATTCAAACTGAAGATTAAAATCCCACATACAAAGCACCGGCACTCATTTTCTCAAGTAATGAAAGATGCCGGGGGTGGGGTGGGTTCAGATGCCATTTAACACGAATGTAATTGTGCGTAAACCATAACATCCACATGTTAAAAAAGCCACGGACAGCATGGTCTGGATTAATATCTACAGGTAGTCTCCCAAGTGAGAAAATCTATGGCTTTAATGCCATTCATCCCATAACAAACGCTTAATAAGTCCTTCAAAACTTACTCCATCTAAGTTTTTTCTGGTAATACACAGATAATAAAGCGTGAAACTTATGCTCAAAACCTACATTTGTTCACCATCCGACTAGATCCCAACCTAAAGCTAGTTCTTGCCACATAATAAACTCTAAATTACTTTATATATTACGAAGAGCCTCTTTTAAGCTCAGGTAAATACTGGTTTGCCCCTGCCCGGAAGACCAGAGAGTTTGTTTAACAGTTTGATGACGCGGCAACAAAAAACGGCTGAAAATAAAATATAATTACAAGCCAACTGCAAGGTGTGCTACATAAAATAATAAAATATGGTGCAAACTTACAAATCTTCCATGTTTTACCCCTGTCTACCTTTCAGATACTGTTTAAGGTTCAAAATTGAAGTGCACAACGAAAGGAAAGCGCTGTTTACGATCGCCACCTGCAACTGGTCCACATGTGTGGTGGGCGTATTCCTAAAATTAGGGGGAGAGCACAGTGACCTCATTTTCAAACAAAACCCCATTGATTATTGAGTGGTCCAGCCCTGCTTTCCAACATAACATAAAGATTCATTGATGGGCTGGTAAGCCTCGTTTTCAGCCAGGACGTTTTTGGCGCCAAACTATTGCACTTTTATTTTTCATCAGCCTTGTCCCCAAAAGTGGCAGGTTTTTATTACTCTCTTTAGACAATCACAAAAAGAGGCAGACTTTATCGATTCAGTTCTTCTTCTTCTTCTTCTTCTTCTTCTTCTTCTTCTTCCTCTTCCTTTTCTTCTTCTTCCTCTTCTTCTTCTTCATTTTCTTCTTTTTCTTCTTCTTCTTTCATGTATGTTCCCCACTCTCTTGAGCCACCTATCTATGTCATTACGTAGTCTTTTCAGGTTTTGTATCGTTGGTTCATTATTTTTGTAATTAAAATTTGCATTATTTCTTGTCAGAGTCTGCCTGATAAATGACAGCCAAGTCACCCTGAACCATACTAGTGGCTTTTTATATATTCTTAAAAATTCATATCAGGCATTCCTCGATGGGTATTTTTTGTCGAGAAGCAGAAGGTGACAGAGCCAGATCAATGATATTCGTTTTATTTTAGTACTCTATGGTTTCTATTTTGTTTTTCCGTGAAGCCTGGCGCTGCTACGTTTCTTTCCCATTGTATACCTATTATTCTTGGTAAGAACTTTCCATGGATAGAGTGAGCTTTATTGCTCAGCTTGGTGGTCAAAATCCATAGCTTACCTTTGTACAGAAAGATACTGCCAATCTATACATGAAAAATTCGAATCTTTTTTTCTTGGCTTTGAAAATCTTTTCCAGCTTGTTGGAGGAATGCATCTTATACAAAACATTCTTTTGGTATGCTTCACATAAAGCTGTATTATCAAAGTTTTCCTTCTTGGTCCATTTGGGAAAAGGTTTCTTTTTGGCTAGTTTTCACCGGCTCATGTTCATCTCCATTTTGCCTAATTTACTGTCGGTTTCTGTTATAAAGCCACTGTAGGAACGAGAGTCATTCACTATATATCTTTGAGAACTTTTAACGATAATATAGTCAATTTGGTTTCTGTAAGGATTCCTCCTTGTTGTCCAATCTGTGTGGTTTCAAGGGTTCTCTCTGTGAGACGATATCCATGTCATTGTATGAGGCATTTTGTGAGGAAAACATCATGAGTAAACCATCATTTTATTGGCACGTAATTTGTCTAATAAATGCTCTCCATTGCTATTCCTTTGCCATATTTCCTCAACTTCTCTTTGTATACTTAATGACCAGATTCAGTTTTACCCTTAAAGTCACTTAATAAAATGTGCTTGCTGTTCTTTTCTTTTGCAATGACTTTGTTTTTTATCTTGACAAAAAGCATTTCTAATATATGAGTCATACTTTTAGGGATGGCACATACACAAGAATAGTAATGTGCTCTTTGTGTTCTGTTATGATAAAACTCAATTGATCATTTGAGGGGTTAGGTCCCTTAGAGTGCCAGCAAAAATGCTCCCAGCCAAAATTAAAGTAGTTTTAATTCCAACATTCACGTTTTCACCATTAATAATCTATTTGATTGTTTAGAGTTTGCAAGTGATGGACGGTCAATAAGAATAGTATTTAATCATCACAACCACCATCATCATTATGATTTTTAAATTTATACTTTTGCACATATACTTAGCTATCTTTAACATTTTATCTTTGTAGTGAATTAAAGTTTATGAATGAAGTCTGTTAATCTAGTTAAATTTTGGATCCTTGCATTGACAACAATAATAATGTAAGCTTTGGTACTGTCTGAAATCACATGTCCTACTGGAACCTTAGATTAATTTGACTAAGATTTTATATATGTAGTATATAGGTATAAGTATTAAGTATTAAGAAGAATAGATACAACCAGAAAACTAGTAAAGACAATCAGACAAAGGCAGATGAGTTTTTTCGGTCACCTCATACGAAAGGATGGACTAGAGAGCCTATCAATCATGGGGAAGATCGACGGTCAACTCAGCAGAGGAAGACAAAGACGAACATACGTAGACGATATAAGCAGATGGACAGGATTAACAACGTGTGACCTAGTACATGCTACCAGAAATCGAGAGAGATGGCGCATCATGACAGCCAACGTCCGTCAGGATATGGCACCTTGAGAGAGAGAGAGAGAGAGAGAGAGAGAGAGAGAGAGAGAGAGAGAGAGAGAGAGAGAGAGTATAGGTTTCAGGATTGTTAGCAGAAGTTTTCGTTTTTCAACACCTAGAAAAATATTTATTTTTTTTAACTCGGTTGATCATTAAGCTCTTTTTTCATGTTCCATGTACTAGATATGCACCTTCAACATGATTTTTACTGATAGAAAGTGTATGAAAAATTTATGTTGTGATGCTCAAAATTTCGTGATTTCACGGAATAGGGTGGCGTCATATTTTAGGTTTTGTGGCAACGTGTTCCAAGTGAAAGGGGGTGTCAAAATGTAGCAGTATTATTTTTGAGTACCCTCTTGCTTTGAATTTTTGAATAAATACCATTTACTGCAAGGATTTAGAACATCGAGTCTCTACAGAGTGAGTCAAATGCCTTCCACAAAGCAAAATACGACCTCCTTACTAAACTTCCTTTTTTCTTTCAGAGTTGTCCTAGAAAATAGGATTTGAGGATTTTTTTATCTACCTCTTCTAAATCCATTATGGTTATTGCGGAGAAGAGGATCCAGAAAGGAAACAGTTCTGCTAAGCAACAGTTTTTGTATACTTTCGCAGTTGTTGGTAGAATAGTAATCGGTCTGCATCTGTTAGATCGGTTTCTCCTTCATCCCGTTCCACCAGATCAAGTGAAATAAACCGAAAGAAGCACAAAATATCTTTATAGTTTTACAGTAGAATTTACAAACTTTTTCGGGTCGAAATGGAGGTTAAAACAGAACAATAAGAAAGTAAAAAAAGTCAGTAGATTGTCATTTTACATGTTTCCAAATTATTTTCAACAAATGGCTATTCAGTAAATTTAGTGTATTTTTTAAAACAGGCATATCAGTATCCTGTTTTCATGTTTTTCTTTCAGATGTTCTTTTTTGTTATCATTTTTGTCTTCTTTTTTCCTCTTCTTTCAACTCATTTATCTCTTTGTTAGCTAATTGTGACACTTTATCACTACTTCAACTGGCTAGTGTTTACCACACATGACACAAATGCCATTGTCTGCGTTTGGTTTCAAGGCAAAGGAATAAACAAAAATCCAAAGAAACGTAGTTTACCCCTTTTTATCCGACTAAATGTATCTTCACTGTATGTTTCATTGCCTGTGCTAGTAGCTATGAAAATTCCAGAAACAAACGGAATTATCTTGTGTTGTGATAGAATGACAAAATCGTGATTTGAAGGGTTATATTCAATGTCGATCAGCAAAGGTGACTCAAGACGAAAACAGGATTCTAGCCTTGTCATCGTTCGACATAAAAAAAACTGATTTGACTTGACATAAAAGTTCAGGCATGTTTGCCCCTTGCTCTTTCTGCGTTCCTTCTGCGCCAATCTTGCCTGTCCATTGTTCTTCTCTCAGCAGGCTCAATTGAGAGCTCAGTATCTTTGCTAATTTGATCGATCCATCTCAAAGGTGATCAGGTGATCTCCTACCGGTGAAATTTCTCTGAAATAAAACTGAGTTTGATCCAACAGTTTACAAATGTCTAACACATCATGTGAGAATGACTTTGCAAATATCTTATCACATTTTTTCTTCTGTCGTGAGTTTTCTACCGCGTAATAACTTCACTGACACAGTGTTAACAGGACACTTTCCTGTTTATGTGTTTCCATAACGTGACAAAAGCAGGAGGCAGAAATTACCTCCTTCGGCATAAGTTGTATCCTTGCTCTCAAAGCTATGTATTGAAGCACTAAGAAGACGTTCGGTACTTCTATGCTCATCAGCTGCTGTTGAATTGTAAATATGTTGTATGACAGTTGATGACAGTTCTGACTGTCCAACTTCGGTGGGAGAGCTTTCTGGTTGGTTTCTATTAAATTTTTGTACCCTAGCTCCTATTGGAGTTTCTTTACAGACATTTGTTATCCCTTTTTCTAGCTGCTCCGTGCGTTTTCGTTGTCGTGCCATTCACGTATCAGTCTGAGACAAAATTTAAATGTCTTCATGGCTTACACCGTATTTCCTATAACAAACAGCGTGACCATTGCGCCGAAGTGTTTCATCTGTTCTTTCAGGTGCTTAACTTACCAGGACTTAACAGTAATTTTTTACATTTTTTTTTAATAGTTTTAACGTCATTTTTCCCCATCAATTGGGGCTCAGACGGTGCCCTTCAGAGGGACTTTGATTTGGCAGTGAGGAATTCCTTAGACTTAACAGTAAATGTATGGGTACAAACATGAACAAATTCAGAGGGAGCAGACAAATGTTTAGTGAATTTGATTTCAACAACTTCTAAAATACTGGGAAGGCAAAAGCGGGACGCTTCGATTGCAGATGATGAGTCTTTGAAAAAAATTAGTCTGAAGTTAAACATCGGCTAATTTCACTGTTTACATATTTTATTTTCATAATCCAAGAACTGAAAGGTGAACTTTTTAAGTGACCATGTATTCTCTAGGTAAAACAGAGTTTCACAATAAAAATAAGAATTGGAGCAAGCACGAAAAATAATTGACAGTTTATCTTCGTCTGAATTTTATTCCAAATGCTGATTTATATAAAGTATATAAGGCTATTGCAATTATATAGTTGACAAATATAAATTGAAGTAAAATATCGACTTTCAAGAATCAAAGATTGAAATTTCTCAGTACCAAAACAAATTATTTTCACCCCTCCGTTTTTATTCTTACATATGTGGGATGTCTACCACTTTTTCTACCGGTTCATGGGCATTAGAATTCTTTTATAAGAATTTTCAGGCTCAGATTTCGATGGGTTTTTTCCATGGACTCCTAAATAATAACATGTTGTTATTATTTAGGAGTCCATGGTTTTTTCTTAGCAAGAGCATAACACCACCTTGACAAGAAATGAAAACACCAAAAGAATATGCTTGCTATGAATAACAAATGAAACCCATGCGATGATTGTACTCTTCATGGGACAATGAAATGTGAAATTAACAATTCCTGAGGCTCAATCTAAAATATGGTCATTCAGCTTAAAAAAAAACAAATATGTGCATCTCTCAAGAACAGAATTCACAATTTAAGTCAAGTTAATATAAATATGTCCTTAAAATAAGTCTTAAAAATTAGAAAATTGTGAATGAAACAGTGAAAAAGTAGTGTAGAAAGAGAAAAAAGATAAGAAAGATTAGATTGATTGGCCACTCATAATAAAAGCATATACAGGTTAACTAATTAGAAATATTAATGATAACTTTAATAATACTTTAATAATATCAAAGCAATAATAATAGAATAATCATTAATAATAATAATAATAATATCATAGTTGAATATCATAATAATAATATAATATATAATGTAATTATTATTAATAGTAGTACTTAACAATAATAAAATTATTATAGTAATGAAAACAATAAAAATATCTTCCTTGCGATCCAACTTTTGGTTTGCTTATCTTGTAATATGTTTCTCCAATCTGTTTTTGGTACTTTGAATATAAAGCAGTACATACTTTGTTATTTATCAATACTAATAATACTCGAAAATTAGTAATTTAAAAATGAGACAGTAAAAATACAGCAAAAGGAAAAGGAAACACGATAAAAATTTGGTGTAAGTATTCCTGAATCTCGTGAGCTGATGAAATACGAAAAATGTGCTTGAAAATTTGTAAGGTAATTTTGAGATTTTATTTGACCTGGTGTCTCTACTTTGAGTATGTCAACTAAATATAAATGTGCAAAATAATAAATGCTTTGTCTAGTTATGAGCTCCTCAGCCTGAAAAAGTAGAAATGAGATAAAATACAGGTTTGATAGTAAGCCTGCCGCGTTTGATAATTGAAGTATTTTTTGTTTAATAGAAGAAAGGGGATCAATTCATGGGATGGTATGGGGTGGTTTCCTTTCTTTTCTTCTTCTCTTTTTTTGTCTTTGTTTTGGTTGCGGACGCAATCAAAATTTATTTGAATCTGCTGTCATTTTTTTGAAGTTCTTAATTTTCTCATCATGTAATACTTTGCCTTTTTGTTTTATACAATTTTCTAGTTCATATTGTTTTCCATTTTCAAGCCATACATCTTGTTTAAAAGCTCATCAAAAATGAAGATATATTTTCTCGTTGTTTGAGGTTTTTGTTATAGAAGAAGCAGATACATATGAAAGCGCACAGTCCTAACTACCTTTTGCATTGTCATGTTTACACTCTCAGAATATACAATATCAAAATTGTTGTTTGGGCAAGCATGTTTTTTATTACATTAAATAGTCTGAATAAAATTAAATGAACATAGTAAAGGTAACAAGGTATATGTTCAACCGATTGTGTTACTGATACATCCATAATCACAATTTCAAAGGACATCTGGATCTCCACGAGAAAAACGAAAATTGAAAATAAGAACCGAAGGAGATATGTTTTTAATTATCGTGAATGAGAGCTTTATCTTCCCTTTTTATAAGTTTAAATTGTTTTTGCAATTCAAAAATTTCAAAAAAAACAAGCAAAAAATAGACAAACAGTGTACGTACTTATTAACTTAAATATCCATCCTCCTGTAAGCAGTGGTAGGCTTTTGGCACCTCCTTCCTCCAAAAGTGTGTAAGTACTTAATGGTCCCTCTCTAAATCAACAGTTGGGGGTTTACAATTTTTTTGTAAGTAGTGGCATACACACAAGTAACTTGTAACTTACAAATCGAAGCTTGTATTTTTTACTTTTTTACAAGGAATAATAAAGTTAAATCGTACCACTTTGCCTTCCTTTGCTTTGCTATACAATCCACAATTTGAAGTTGGCAACTACAGGTCTCCAGGCTTTCCTGTCTTGAGGCTAAAGGTGAAGTTGCTCTTGATTGGACCCGGTTGCTTTCCTGTAGTTGTCCGACAACTTCTTGCACTGACGACCTCTTACTCTCATGCCACGTGCTCTTCCATCAAGGAGCTTATATTGAAGACTCGCGTATCTGACATTGTGACATACGTATCTCAGTTGAGATATGTATGGCTCAATTATGCAGTAAAGTTGTTTCGTGATGATGGATTTCAGGAGGCATTTAAAGTTTCTTAGCATTTCAAGCACTTCTTTTCTTTTACTTCCAGCTAACGGACAGTGTGTGCCCGTAGCACCACATTTCAAAAGTGTCTATCTTCTTCTCCATTGCCGCAGTGATGGTTCATTCTTCAGTAAAGAAGAGTCGATCATACATGTGCTTTGGCTAGCCTTAGCCGAAGTGAGAGAATTTTCTTGTGGATTGTTAGTGTCCTTTGGAAATGCAGACTTTCCCATGCCTATCCTTGTTGTTATGTCTTCATCACATCAGCTGTCACTAGTGATCGCGTGACCCAAAAGTTTGCTTTTGTGTTTAAGGATATTTTACGTAATCAATAAATTAGGTTGCGGTGCAGATGTGATTGTTAGGAGTCGTAGAATCAAAGGAAGGGGTGGGGGGGGGGGAGCAAATGATGTGAACAACAATAAGGAGTATGTTACTCTTTTGAAGTAAGTCAGCATTTTGTCTGCTCAATTATCTATAAGAAATTCGCCCGACTGTTTAACCCGAAGGCATGTTCATTCAATAATGGGCATTCGTAATACCAAGTTGCTATGGAAAATAACAGTAACTTAATGCAATATTTCTTCTTTTACTTCATTCAGCTTTCATCATTGTACAATATATTCATATATATGTATGTATACGAATATTATATATATGTAGATATTCTATATATTTGTATAATTACTCTGTCAAATATTTAAACAATAAGAGTCATTAGCAATCCTACTATTTTGAAAATATACGGTTTACCACAATTACTGCGCGTCTTATATTTAACCTTCACGTTAAACAAGTTTTTCGGGTAACTTGAAACCGAGGAAAACACATTGATCATTATATAGTGTGAATGAACCAAAATACAATTGCTTTTAAATATACTAATTATGGAATAAATCAATGATATAGAATGTTAATTATGCAGTAAATTAATCATGCAGTTGAAAATCCTCAACTGTCAGCTACTTTTTCACCAAGTGTTTCCATTGTATCAACCTAATATGGTTAAAAAATAATGGTGCCGTTGGAAATAATCAAAGGTGACTAATTTATTTGTTGATTATTATTCATAGTAATTATATGACTAATTACTAATTGGTTGAATCGGTGTGTTCCGTCATATCTTGCAGGAAGGGTTGAGAGACACCTAGTGAAATAGTTTTTAAGTAGATGTTTATCTTTTTTTCTTTACAATGTTGGTAGAAAACCAAAGAAAACAATTTCTGTCACAATGAGAAGAGGTTAAAAATAAGCTTCTGCATTTTCTCCTAAAAGTGCCGAAGCGTTTTTTTAATTAATAGGATTTAAGGTGTGGCACTTAGTAAGGGAAGGGACGGTGTCGTATTTCTCACCTGCAGATGTCTTTAAATCTGTGTTGGCAATACCTTATTCTTTAAATGTTTCCTTACTAAAAGCGCTGGCCTATAGCTCGGAGCAAAGTCTGGAAAATACTTCTCAGACTATTACCATAATAATAAAATCTCACTAGGAATAGAGCACATTCATATTAATATTTTTCCCTTCACATTTGTGCAATATTAGCAGAAGGGTAGTGTCCTGGTGGCTCACTCGGAGGTCTACCTCCCACCACACTAAGCTATATGCTGTTGCCAGTATTAATATTAAAATTTTACTTTATTAGTCAAATTTTGTATAATTTTATATAATTTTGTATAATTTTATGGCATAATTACTTAATTACTCATTAATTAAAGCTTAACTCACAAAATATCATAGTTCAATATTAATCATTTTGAAATTTGTAATAGTATGCCAAATGTCATCAAAATATCTTAAGAAATGAGGCCAGATGGCACTAAGTGCCGCTGAGTTTGCACGCACACCCTGTGGGAATCCAGTATGGGATAGAACAAAGATTCTGTGCCTGGGAAGATCGCCTATTAACAAACTGCGCCAAATTCTAGGCCTGCTGGCTCAATTTATTCGCTGGCAGGATAATCAAGTATTTCCAAGCCAACAGGGTTATTTTTACAAAATCTTGTGTTCATATTTAGACTTACTTGCTATTTCCGATGAGTATTTTGGAAAGTAAGATTGTACTCAGAACCTCTTCAAAATAGCTGGGAATTTCCCTACGTTGTTAATGACGACATATTCTACAAATTCATGAGGACAGTCCCAGAACAATGAGTCAGAGAAGAAATTAGTTTACACTTTGTTGCGATTTGATAATGTCAGACAGTGCTTGCTCAACAGGCTATCGCTAGAACAAAAAACTTGGAAAAATCCTCATACGGGGAGCTTTTCAATGAATATTTCTTTCAAGCAGCATGTTTTAAAGAAAGGAAAGAGAAACATAATCAAAACAACATGGTTCAGAAAATAGGATTAAATCCCCTGATCGATGACTTTTACCTAAGTCCAATAATAACTGCCTGCCTACTCAGTGAGTCTCTTTTCTCTTTGTTGGCTAACGGATTAACCCTTACTGGATATTAAAAATTATGCTTCTAAGCAATGGGTTTTGTGTTCCAAGTGTGGAGATGTCTTTAAATCCGTACAAACGAAGTAGAAAGGAGACAGGTCAAGAGAGTTGGGAGAAGGAAAAAGATCATATATGTGGGAACGAATAAAAAGGATTGGTACAAAAGGAGCTACACAAGTATTTGAAATAAAAAGAGTTTCCAAACCAACGGAAAGAGACTCTTGGTGGTGGAACGATGAAGTACAAGAAGCTGTCCGGAAAGAGTGAAAGGTGTTTAAACAACTGCAGAATGAGGAACTACCAGAAGGTCTACCAGAAGAATACAGGCAATGCAAGAGTAAGGCAAGAAGGCAGTAGCAAAGCCGAAGGAAGAAAGTTGCAAGAAATTGTATGAGGAATGGGAGAACAAGGAAGGTCAACAGAAAGTATTCCGCTGAGCCAAGGCACGTGAAAGGTCTCGAAAGGACATGGGAGATTCCACCCTAGTAAAAGACGAAGAGGATAATTTGTTGGCAAAAGAAATGAAAATTAAACAAAGGTGGAAGAACTATTTTGAGCATTAGCTGAATACAGAAAAGACAGAGGAAGATTTGGAGAGTGTGGAACCAGGTGAAGGCCCAGAGCACCCAAGAACGATTTGAGAAGTTCAAGTATCACTCGAACAAATGAGGAAAGGGAAGGCACCGGGACCATCTGATGTTACATACTAAATGATTAGACTCTTGGGAGAGGAAGAACCAGAGTGGCTGACTGAAATAGTTGAGAAGGTCTAGGAGGAAGAGGAATATACAACCAGAAAGGGGACATCATGGAGTGTAGCAAGTATTGAGGAATTAAGTTGCTAGCACATGTGATGAAAGTTTATCACAGGATGTTGGATACAAGATTTCCGAAGTTGATTGAAATAGATGAGATGCAGTTTGGATTTATGGCAGGCAAAAGTACCACGAATGCCAGCTTCATTCTACGACAAAAAGGGAATGCCATAAAGCAGGTGAACACGTTTTGCAGCCTGGGGTCAGCAATGAAAGAACAAGAAGAAGAATGCGAAGAGATCAGGAACAAAATAAACAGAACATGCATGAAATGGAGAGAAACTAGTGGAATTGTGTATGGTAAGACTATGCCACCAATGCTGAAAGTGAAAATCTTCAAGTGTATGATCAGACCTGTACTTATGTACGGAATAGAGGTAATGACTTTGCGAAGAGCAGAAGAGCAAGCACTAATGACGACAGAGATAAGAATGTTTTGGTGGGTGATAACTGTATCTCTGTGGGAACATAGGACCAACGAAGATATATGTAGATTTGCAAAAGTTACAAGCATTCGTGAAAAGGCAAGGGAAGTTAGAATGAGATGGTTCGGGCATATTATGGGCATGGAAAAAGAGGAGATTGGTCGAGGCAACTTTTTTAGTGAATTAGAAGGCAACAGTAGGAGGGAAAGACAGATGATGGGCTGGAGGGGCGTAGTCAGGAGAAACATGGAAGAAGTTGGATTGACGATGGAAGACACAAAGGACAGAGGAAAGGGGAGGAAACTGAGTCGACCGGTCGACGTGACCTGACTCCTTGGAAAAGATTGAAGCAAAAAGAAGAAAAAGAGGAAGAAGAACTTTATTGTATTTTTATCCCTGCTTTTCTTCCTTTCCATCTTCAAACACTACATTTGCTTTTCCAGCATATGTGTTCCAGACATTTACGCTGCTTTTCTTTGATGGTTTTGATTAGGTATCTTTTATAGTTGACCCTTGTCATTACGTCCAGCAGCTGGAACATATGCCTGAGTATTTCCGACATCAAATGGCTTGACTTTAACCTCCCTTTGATGTTCATTGCTTTCAGATTACAATAATGTAAATGCATCTGATATATACGTGAACCCTTTCATCTCACCTTAGGTTATTATAATTCAAGTATTTTTATTCTTATTTCATGATTTTTGTTCTCTAATTTTCTTTTCCGTGATAAATCAGAGAATTACAATCCAAGTATTATTATCCTCCTTTTATGATTTTTGTTTTATAATTTTTTTCCCGTGATAAATCAGAGAATTACAATCCAAGTATTATTATCCTCCTTTTATGATTTTTGTTCTATAATTTTCCTTTCCGTGATAAATCAGAGAATTACAATCCAATTATTATTATCCTCCTTTTATGATTTTTGTTCTCTAATTTTCCTTTCCGTGATAAATCAGAGAATTACAATCCAAGTATTATTATCCTCCTTTTTTGATTTTTGTTCTATAATTTTCTTTTTGTAGCAATATTTAGAGATTCCAGGTTCCAATATTCAAATGTGGCGTTGCTAACAGTAGAGTGATGACTGTTATTTGTGACTCATGATCATCCCTATCAAGCCAGGAATTGCTTGAGGGGACAGTTATTAATTTCACGCTATTCAATTTCTTTGTAATTAATGCTTATCTTTGGTTGCATTCTATAGAAACAGCATTATGCTGAGCATCTTGTCCAAGTCATTGTGCCACACCATTGGTATCCTCTGTATGACATATTTGAAAAGCTGGTGCGGTCACTAAAGTATCTTTAGCTGCTCAAAAATTCTATATGTCACCTGACCTTTCGTAACCCTAATCGGGGGCTAAGTGGGTACTAGGTCTTGCCCATGGGTTACTCTTAAGTATTTAGCTGCAGCCTCTAAAGCTGTATTACCAAAACACGCTAAGTGGAAGGCACTGTTATTGTCTCCCAACTTGCATTATGTGACAAATACACTACTAACGTTTCTGGCCAACTTCTTTCTGTACAACGCTTATTAGAGAAAAGCGCTCATTCAGCTCTTTACTTCTGATGTATTCTGCAGGCAATTGGTACTCGTAATGGTGATTTAAGCAGCCTCAAACCTCTGTTGTAAAACCGAATTTCTTTGACAAAGGAAATGTTTCCCTCCTATTTAGGATACCTTCTTTAATAAGACTTTTAGATAGTATTTTATTCAAAGCCTTCATGGTAAGTCGGAAAATTTATCGCCCTGATGATGCCAATAATTTTTCTGCACCAACAATATGATCGGTTACAACAGTTGAGAAGAGGTCTTCATACTCATTAATTACCTTTAAAGTCCTACTTCATGGAACCCCAGAGGGTTGTATAATCCTTGCTCACCACCCTTAAATTATACCAATCTTGTTCATATAACTACCCTGGTAAACAAAGGCAAACGAGAAAATCACTGAAAATCCAACAAATCAGATAATGATCTTCATCGACTATTCATCATTCCATACCCTATTGCGCAAGCGCAAGAAAACGGAAAAAGATGCAAGGTAAGTGCGGGGTAATTACTTCTAGGTTTTCACATACAGATTACGTCGTAGTTTTTTCAAAGTTATCCAGCACCAATAATTGCCTTTGATTGAAAATGACCCCGTGACTTTGTGAATGTCGGTTGGTGAGGTATTCATCCATTTGACCTCAATTGCTCCTAAAACGTCAAGAAATTCCTAAATCAACTTATCAGTCTCACATTTTTCACCTTTGAGTGCAAAAAAACGGTTTCACGTTCCTTCTATCTGCTTTTTCAAACATCTACAAAAATACTTGCCTCCTTGTGTCCCACTGATTTCATAGCCACATCTTGACGTCCTACATTTGAAACGCTGTCGTTTACTCCCATGTTATGTGTAATGCGTGTCTTGTTGATGAGATATATTTTCAGGTAGAAAATTACAACTCAGATGTACTGTGTACAAGTCAAACGATGAAATAAAACTTTAACACAGCAGGATAACTTAAGCCTTATCATAAGTGGAGAGACGAAGAAGGGAGGAAGAGGGAGCAAAGAGAAAGAAGGAAGGAAAAAATAAAAAGAGATAGATGGAAAGAGAGAGATAGAGGGTAAGAAAGAGAAAGAAAAAAAAGAGAGAGAGAGCAAGCGAACGAGTGTGTGTGTGTGTGTGAGAGAGAGAGAGAGAGAGAGAGAGAGAGAGAGAGAGAGAGAGAGAGAGAGAGAGAGAGAGAGAGAGAGAGAGAGAGAGAAAGAGAAAACAAGAAGAGAGAGGNTCATAAGTGGAGAGACGAAGAAGGGAGGAAGAGGGAGCAAAGAGAAAGAAGGAAGGAAAAAATAAAAAGAGATAGATGGAAAGAGAGAGATAGAGGGTAAGAAAGAGAAAGAAAAAAAAGAGAGAGAGAGAAAGCGAACGAGTGTGTGTGTGTGTGTGAGAGAGAGAGAGAGAGAGAGAGAGAGAGAGAGAGAGAGAGAGAGAGAGCGACTGAGAGACGGACCGAGTGAGAAAGAAAGAGTAAACGAAAAGAGACTGGAAAAGAATTTTTTTTTTAACCATTGTGTACATTTTTTGGTATTAGATAAAGATCTTGGAAAGATAACTCCCTTTTTACTATTGTAACAAAGAACAACTTTACAGCATCATTGCCGGCCTTAAAGAGAATATTGAGCTTTCAATAAAGAATACAACCCTAGTGTCATATAGTGAATCCAGCCAAAAAAACACAACAATTAAAGGAACTGAAAATTACTATTTCCATTCACTTGCAACAATAAATCCAAGATATCACAGTCTACCATCTTGTTTACCTCGTCTCCTGATCTTTTTTTTCTCAGGCTCTGGCCCAGTCCACTAAAAGTCTTTAAATAATACTCTACCCTTCTACACTAGTAAAGATTACATCCAGGAAACTTATGCAACAACAACGAAACATCAACAGAATATGTTACATTGTTCCAGGAATATAGCATTTAGCCTTAGACAAAGAAATACAACAAACACAAAATAGGTATGTTACCACTCCTCTAAACAATCCGATTCATTTCATCACAAAGGTCCGCACTGTGGGTGACCTCAGACCTTAGACCTTAGTTCCTTTCGCGTTGTGTCGCACATTGAACCACAAATCTCCGCCAACGGTTTTTGTCATTGGCTAGTGTCTTCTCGTTTCTCCAAGTCTTCCCTTCTTTTTCCAGGTCTTTTTCTACAATGTGCCTCCCTGTCATTGTTGGACTACCTCTCCCTCTCCTTTGTCTTCAAGGGATCCAATCCGTTTCCACTTTCGTTTTTTTCCTTAACCCATTCTATAGATATGACCAATCTATGACAACCTGCTCTTTTCAAGAACACCCTCAATCGCTGCCATTTAGTCTTTCTTCTCACTTCTTCATGTGGTCCATGTAGGACTGTTGGTGACAACTGTACAAAAGTGAGAAACAAGAAGAATGACAACTGTCCCGCTGAAAGACAACGGAAAAGGAAACAATGATCTTATGTATTAGCCAATACAAAATTAGACTTACATCAATCGATCACTCAATCAGTGTGGCTTGACAGATTTCTAGCGTAAGCGACAGTTATTCTGTCCTTATTTCTCCCTTGTTCAAATATCCTGAGGAGCTCAGGTTTTCTGAAACCAGTTAGTCCTTTGAGACAACCTAAAATCCTTATTTGCTTTCTACCTCGTGCACACTTTCCATCAATGCGCCCCATCAGTACGATATTCTCTAGCGGTTTTTTCTCAATACATGGCCAACAAAACGAATATTGCATACCAACAGTTGTCTGGATTGCCTCTCGGTACGTTAGAGTCCTGTGTAACACTTCCTTGTTAGACATGGTTTTGACCAACGGAATATTAATCATTCTGCACGGTAATTGCATTTGCACCACTTTCAGTCGGGAGCCTCAATTGTCCTACTGATGGTCCATCTCTTGCAGCTATACAACAGTGTGTGCAAGATACAGCACTTTAGCAATCGTAATTGTGTTTTTTTTGTTAAGTCTGAGTGTTAAATCTCTTCCATTTTTTAAAAAATTGTCTTGACTGATTCGTCATATGATTTTCTCATCTTTTGTATCTGAATTACGAATGCTATCTAGGTATATAAAGTGGTCTACCTACTCTATAGCTTCATCTTTTACTCTGATTTTACTACGTAACTCAGTAAAAGTAACCAGAGACTAAATGAAGATAATGTATTCAAATCCAAAGCCAATTACAGCTTCTTTGGTCCCTCACATGCAAAGTAAATGCGCTATATTATGCAACTCTTATAGTATGAGGCTACACGATATCGTACAACAAATTATTATCTATTTGAGCCGTACACGAAATTACATTATTGCAGATTTGAACTCTTATAAA
>RDPX01000454.1:367267-379767 GCA_003991215.1 Morbakka virulenta | reverse complement strand
ATTATTGTTTTTATTTTATTATTACTATTACTATTATTATTAGTTGAGGAAAAATGCTTACTAAGCAAATGAGTGAAAACGTGTATCATAATGTGACGCAGTCTCCAGTCAAACCAGTTTGCTCACTAACATATAAATGTGTTTTTTTCTATTGATTCCGGTCTTTTTTACAATATTAAGTTGGTCTAAAGCTAACTGTGACCAAACATAAACGTTGTCACGCCAGCATTTGTATGGCCGTCCTCGTTTTCTCTTTCTTCTACCATCCCTAAACATATCTTAGATAATTCAGTTTCAGACTTTTTGATGTGCCAGAAGAGTTTTAGTTTTAGAGTTTTAGACTATCATGGAAATTTACAACCAAAACGTGTACACAGTGCTCTTATTATATTTTCCACCGTAGAAACAAACGAAATTTGCTACTCTTCGTCTAAACCCATTTAGATAGTGTCTTTTTCTGTGTTTTCCTGTTCTGAACTGAAGTAATCAGAAAAAAACCCTGTAAAAAATAGCAATTTTCTTGAAAGAATAAAAAAGATTTGATATTTACAAAAATTATTAATATTATCACTATTATTATTATTATTATTATTATTATTATTATTATTATTTCATACTATCTGCACTGAAATAGTTTCCAGGTGTGCGTTTATTCCGTCTCGGCCCCAACTAGGGGCTTAGAGACGGAGCACCTTTCTTAAGATATGGGCTGATCCGAGTAATGCCACTATTTGTATGGATCCAAGAGTGCTCCCCATTCGTAGTTTTTCTAAAGCTGGTCTTAAGTTAGAGCTGACTGTTCCTAAAGAGCATACGATGATGGGGATTACTTCTGATGGTGTGTTGTGCAATCTCTCGATCTCAAAATTCAGATCTTGATATTTTTCGATTTTAACATTTNTGATTAGTATTATGATTATTTTTATTATTATTTCATACTATCTGCACTGAAATAGTTTCCAGGTGTGCGTTTATTCCGTCTCGGCCCCAACTAGGGGCTTAGAGACGGAGCACCTTTCTTAAGATATGGGCTGATCCGAGTAATGCCACTATTTGTATGGATCCAAGAGTGCTCCCCATTCGTAGTTTTTCTAAAGCTGGTCTTAAGTTAGAGCTGACTGTTCCTAAAGAGCATACGATGATGGGGATTACTTCTGATGGTGTGTTGTGCAATCTCTCGATCTCAAAATTCAGATCTTGATATTTTTCGATTTTAACATTTTCAGTATTGAGGATATTAGTGTCAAAAGGGACGGCGATATCGATTAGCTTCCAAGTTCTTTCCCTCTTGTTAAACAAATTTATATCAGGTCTGTTGTGTTTTAGCCTGCGGTCTGTGAAAAAGGTCATGTCCCATAGCAATTTGATGTTATCATTCTCTTGACAGGTCTGTGGTATATGCTCATACCAACGGTCAGCATGCTCCAATTCATTGGTTTTACATAATTCCTAGTGAAGCCTGCATGCTACTCGTGTCTAGCTTTATACAGCCATTAATAATGTGTTGTACACTCTCGGGGACGGATTTGCATTTCCTACACATTGGCGAATGCGTTGTTTTATCAATGGAGTGTTTGATTGCATTCGTTCTCAGTGCTTGCTCTTGCGCAGCCAATATCATGCCCTTTTTTGAGGTACCCTTGTCGCAGCCACCTCCAGGACTCTGGGTCTGCAAAGTCCTCTGTAGATTTGTAAAATTTACCGTGTAAAGCTTTCTCCTTCCACTCATCGAAATGTTCACTTCTTATTCTCTCTTTATAGTCTTTCAAACATTCCACAGGTTTAACAGCTCCTTCTCTCCTTGCTTCAATTATCATCATTTCAGAGCTGTCCTGCACATATTCGCATAGAGACGAGCATTCGGCTCCGACAATGTCCTCGATTCCCTGTAAACCTCTGCCACCCATTTTTCTTGGAAGGTAGAGTCTACCAACACTACTCCTGACATGCAAGCCCCTACTCACACTAAGCATCTTTCTCGTTTTCCTATCCATCTCCTTTAACTCACTCCTCTTTGGTCCATGAAATCATCCCTGCACCATATCTTACATCACCAACTGCCCATGCATTAATCCCATTGACTAGATTTCCCCCGTTTAACTTCGATCTACATATCTTCTTCACTCTCCTGATGTATTCATCTCTGATCTTTTCCTTCATTTGCTTCTCCAGCATTTGGTCAAGTTGCAGTATTCCAAGATATTTATATCCAGTGGGATCTGCTTCCTTAATAACCCCATCTGCNCATGCAAGCCCCTACTCACACTAAGCATCTTTCTCGTTTTCCTATCCATCTCCTTTAACTCACTCCTCTTTGGTCCATGAAATCATCCCTGCACCATATCTTACATCACCAACTGCCCATGCATTAATCCCATTGACTAGATTTCCCCCGTTTAACTTCGATCTACATATCTTCTTCACTCTCCTGATGTATTCATCTCTGATCTTTTCCTTCATTTGCTTCTCCAGCATTTGGTCAAGTTGCAGTATTCCAAGATATTTATATCCAGTGGGATCTGCTTCCTTAATAACCCCATCTGCACCAAGATCTATCCCTTCGGATTCAATGCGACTGCCTCTTTTGAGTTCTAAGATTGCACATTTGTTTAACCCAAACTCCATTTTAATGTCATTGGAAAAAATGCTGACAGTGTTAATCAAGGACTCTAATTGATTCTTATTGGAAGCATACAGCTTAAGATCGTCCATGAATAACAAGTGGTTGATCTTTTGAGAACTTTTTGACATTTGATTTCCAATGTTGGTTTTTCTCAGAATTAGACTAAGTGGAATCATGATTAGCACAAACAAAAGCGGAGAAAGGGTGTCTCCTTGGAAAATACCACGATTTATTTCTACTGTACCGAGATTCTCTCCATTCAAAGTCAAAACAGTCTGTAATTCTTTCATACTGTTCTTAATGAAATTCCCTATGTTGTTAGAGATACCAAACATGTCAATGCAATTATTTATTCCGCTATGTGGGACCATGTCATACGCCTTTTTATAATCAATCCACCCCGTAGCTAGATTCATGTGTCTTCTTTTGGAGTTTTTCAGGATTGCTTTGTCGATGATCAGCTGGTCTTTTGTGCCTCTGGTCTTCCTTCGGCATTCCTTTTGCTCATCAACAAACAATTCATTCATCTCAAGATGGTCATAGATCTTCTCAGAAAAAATCCCGGTTAGCAGCTTCCACATAATCGGGAGACACGCAATCGGTCGGTAGTTTCCAACTGCATTACCCTTACTAGGGTCCTTCATGATAAGCACCGTCTTCCCCTTGACCATCCAAGATGGTACACTACCCGAATCTAAACAATGTTGGAGATGACAGCTTATCCGCTCATGCATGGAATCTAGCCTTTTGAACCAAAATCCCTGAACCCCATCCAACCCAGGTGCCTTCCAACATGCCATTTTACTCGAACACCTACGAATGTGTTCACTGGTTATCAGAATATCAACTTGTTTATTAACTGAATTAAGCTTGTTTTCTATCTCATTGATCCACTCAGCCTCGTGCTGATGTTCAGCACTGTCGGACCATATTTCACTCCAAAACCGGGTTGCCTCTTCCGGGTTAGGTGGAGTATTGGCTGTTTTCTGGCTGTCTAACTCTTCATAAAAGGGTTTTTGATTTACTTGAAAAAGAGAGTTCTACTTGTACTGCTCATTTCTTTTATCAAAAACGTTTTATTTTCACTGATCCTGCCCTAATTTTTTCGGCGTAGCATTTCACAGGTGTATCGGGTACTCTTTTCAGATACCTTGTACTTTCTTTGGAACAAGTTTTGTTCTTTTTCACTAAGCTTTCTACCCCTTTGAAATTCTTCTAGTCTGCTCAAGTCCTTCCTCTACTGTTTTATACTGTTACTTATCCATCTTTTCCAAAATGGTTCCTTCTTTTTGTTTTTTATCTCCCTCTCTTGTCTTATTTTGCCTAGTTCTTCACTTAAAACATAGGCTGCAGCATACAGAAGTACATTGTCTTCTGTTATATCTTTAGTATGAACAGTTTTCAAAATCTTGTTTAGTTTGTCTATGCCATTTTTCACAAGAGCTCGATCACAAGCCTTCAGGTTTACCAGCTGCCCGTCCGGTTTGTGAGCCATTTTATCCATTATCTTTGTTCTGCAAATTCTTTCTTCATCGTTCAGGTGATTCAAATCCATCTCATGTGCATCCTCTACTTCTAATTTATGTTCATTTACTGGCGGTGTAGCAGTTACAGCCTCAATCACACTCGTGCTATTACCGACATCATCGACTTCAGCCTCTTCTTGCACTATGACATTTTCACCTCCCTCACCATCAACTCTCTCACCATCGCCTCCCAACGCTCTCTCTTCTATTCTCCCTTTCTCAAGCTCAGTCAACCATCCTTTTCTATTGATCTGACTTATTTGATCACAAAGTCGTTGCTCAGTAACACCTTTTAGTTCCTCCCTTACATTGTCATTCTGCCTCCATATATCATGCAATCGTTTCCTATAGCCCCTATTATTCGGTTCACTCTTACATTAACATTCAAATAAAAGCAAGTTATCATTTGTGCTCCGTTTAGTTCTTACTTTAGCAGTAACAGGATGACGACCCGGTCCCCGCTGCTGTGCCGGGGAACACCTGCCGGGCGAGGGACCTTCACACAAAGTTCCAGCCCCATTCACACCGTTATTTTCATTCAATTGATCAGACATTTAACTCTCATGTTTGAGGAATAGTGACTTTAAGGTTACAATACCACCGGTATTTTTATCGAGACACCATCTCTAGGGAAGTTGCCAACCAAAGCTTAAGATATAACCCTGATCATGAAACAAAGTTACCCCGTCAGATGTCAACCTGATATTTACAACTACGGGTGGTTTAAAATCAGAGTTTTCCTTCTCCTAGGTGGACTGCCAACCAAGGCTAATGGGCTCCACCTACCCAGGGCTAACAGCTACTACACCTTGTCCAAGGGTGACCTGGAGGTAGTTGTGGCAAAGGGTAACCTCATTCGCCCACGTCGAAACTCCACAACCGGATGCATTTTAATCTCATAGCCAGAACCCTTATTATTATTATTATTATTATTATTATTATTATTATTATCATGTATTTTACTTTCTGCATAGTTTATTACGTCCTTTAGAGCCGGGTCCAAACAATGGTCCTAAGGCGCTAGAGAGTAACTGTTGCTTTCTACTTTATTGATAGGACTATCCGTAGTAAGTGTGCTGTTCCAAGGAGGGTTATCTTCTGAATTTTTTGGATGTTGATTTTACCAGGAATTTTGTCGGTGTATTTTTGAAATCCCTTCTTCGCAAGTCCCAAAGCTCCAATGACCACTGGTATTGTTGTGGTCTTTGTGCCCCACATCCTGCTGATTTCAATCTCTAGGTCTTTGTATTTTGACGGCTTTTCTGTTACTTTGACGGAGGTGTTCCCTTCAGATGGTATGGCCATGTCGATAAGAATGCATTCTTTGTTTGTCTTGTTCTTCATGACGATATCTGGCCTATTCGCTTTGATCTCTCTGTCGGTCTGTATGGGCATGTCCCATAGGATTTTGATCTTGTCGTTCTCTGTGACTGTGTTGGGTTGATGTTTGTACCATTTGTCAGCTGTCGTCATTTTGTATTCCCTGCAGATCTTCCAATGTAAGTAAGCTGTCACCTTGTTGTGTCTTTCGATGTATTCAATCTTGCCAGCACTGGGCAGCTTGAAATGATGTGTTCAATGGTCTCCTCATATTTTCCACCGACCCTATACTGTGGGTCTGTTCCACCCTTGATGATGCGATGGTGGTAGAATCTTGTGGCCAAACACTGGTCTTGTGCAGCGATGATTAGGCCTTCAGTCTCAGCTTTTAGTCCAATGGATTTAAGCCACTTGTTGGTCTTTTCTTGGTCTACACCTGTCTCTTTGATTCTCTTAGGGTACTTTCCATGCATTGTCTTTTGTTCCCAGGACTTCTGCATTTATAGATGACCATGGTGTTTTGCTTCCTGTTTGATTCTGCGGGCATATTTTGTTGTTGTTTCATTCTCTGTTGTGGTATTCCTGGGACATTCAGTCCCTGCTTAAATTTTACTGCTTCTTTCTTGATTGAGTAGAGCTTTTTTTTATCTTCATGATGTTTCACCAGTTGCAGGAGTCGATCTTCTGTCGATGTTAGGTATCGGTCTAGGCCTTATTATTATTATTATTATTATTATTATTATTATTACTATTATTATTATTATTATTATTATTATTATTATCCAGCAATCTCTCAGTCTCAGATGTCAAATGATCTGTTTATCACGTTGATCATCAGGCCATGACTCATAGCCTTAGATGTTCAACACATATCGTAGGGTTCTAGCTTTTCCGAGTAAGCATGCTTTTTGCAATGTTCCAAAGTAGATGTTGTCATTAGTACGACTTACCCACGATCGAAAATTAGTGGAAATAGTTCCTGGTGCCTTGATGATAACTGGGACAATTGTTACCTCTTTACAGTTCCGTAGTCTCTGAATTTCCCATTTTAGGTCTTGATACCGATCCAGTTTTTCTCTTTCTTTTCCTATAACCCGTGTGTCAAAGAGACATGAAATATCAATATTCTTACATGCTCTCTCTCTTTGTCCAGGATCACAATGTCTGGTTTATTATAATCATTGATATAAAAAATGAATATTTGAATGTAAACTCTAACTATTTGGCAACCAGTTACAAATGTTGTTGGGCTATCTAAAATGTACTACCAACTAATTTTTTTATCTTCAGCATAATTATTAGAGAACAAAATAAAAAGTATATATACATATGTACATAGATTTTAATAAATTGTAGAAATACCAGTTAACCTTGTGTAATATGTATATATACAAACACAAATTAAGAACTTGAGAGAATCGAAAAGAATAAATGTCTAAATAAACGCCTCAAACTCTTAATTTGTGTTCGTAAATAATTAAATGAAAAAAAAATATTTTAAAATATATATACCAGTAGCAAAGTAATTATTTGCTATCGACAGTGCTGAATAATATAAGAATATTAGAGCTATCATATAGTGAACGACAAAAAAAATCAACAAAACTTATTTTGGAACCGTCAGTTTCGTGTTTCCACAATCGTCAGCTAAACAAAATGCCAAAAAATTCATTTTGTTTAGCTGATGATTGTGAAAATATGAAACTGACAGTTCTAAACTAAGTGTTGTTGGTTTTTTGGGTCGTTCATTATATATATATATATATATATATATATATATATATATATATAGTGAACGACAAAAATGTACTATACACTGTACTATATGTATTTATATATATAGTACAGTGTGTAACAATCAGAGATAAGAATGATTGTTATGTTATGGAAAGATAGTTATGGCAAGAAGAGTAACAAAGAAGAGTAATAAAATTGTGATTGATACAAATAAAAGAATGAGTAATGATCTGGTGGTAATTACTGAAATCATGGATCATCAGTCGATGACCACGTCAACCATTTTGACATTTAAAATCGAAATGATTTACGCGACATGGTTGTTCAGTAGCACTGATCAGATGCCACCTCCATGATGACTGCAGAGAACAAGAAATGAAGTATGATAAGGACACGAGTGAAGATAATAGCGATAGCGAGAAGAGAGAGAAAGATGGAGGGGAGAGAGGGGAATATAAAGAGATATAGAAAAGAGAGGAAATTTATAACATAGAGAGGTTTTATAAACGTTTTGTCAAGTCATATTGTAGTTTTTTGATGTCTTTGTTGAATTAAGAATTACTATGAATAATATGCGCCTTACCGAATTTTCGCATCATCTCTTTAGGGCAAGCACCTTGTTTAACCATTCTCAAAGTTAGTTCTTGACATTTGAAAAGAAAATCATCGTACTGTAGAGTTGTACTGGTTATGCGTAGTAGTTCAGATGATATTGAAATACAAAATGTATGACCTGGAAGATTTCCAGAAAGGTCAGGCATTCTGACAATAAAAAAGGGAAATTGATATCTTTTGTCAAAAAGCTTGTAAACGAAGATTCCATCTACGATAGTAATATCTAACTCCAGGAACGTAGCATGGCTACTTTTATGTTCACATTTTAGGTGTAGTTCCTCTGGATAGATTTCATGAAAGTCACTATTAAATTCATTGTTGTCATTATTGCAGCATGTATCATCAGTGAACTGAAACAAATGCTTGAACTTGAAGCCGCTGTACCACTCAGTACGAGAAAGTTTAGTAATAAAAGAGCTTTCATAATGGTACAGGTATAGGTTTGACCAAAAAGGAGCAGGGTCTATCCCCACCGGAATACCAATAAGTTGCTGAAACACAAGTTTGCTTATCGTGGTTAACCATAAGTTTAATTTGCTGGTTTGCAAATCTCGTAGTCTAATGCTTTTTTCGGGAAAAGAAACAAGGTTTTCCTTTCAAAGTAATGAATTTTCTTGAACAATGAGGATTTTTCCAGCTCCATTAAAAACAAAATCACTAATTCCATTATATATTTATACATACTGTATTTGCTTCAATATCCGTTCAGGGGTGTTTAAAAATTTGTATGGGCCTTTATTGCGACAGACAAAAGCTGAAGAAAACTTGATAAAATCCAGGAAATGTTCCTAGTTTCTATACAAAGAGTTGTTACTGACACAGACAGATAAAAAAATTAATCTCAATGGCACTGAAAACAATCAAACCATGTTAGTTGTACCTACGCAAAAGTATTAACTTTGTACAATTAATTCATGAAGCTTTGAGACGAAGAAGATATCCCAAGATTATATCATCTTCTTTTTTCTGTTTATAGCCCAACTGCCCTTCCAAATTTCTCAAATAACGATAGATTTTGTTTTGAAACAGTTGAAGAGCTTATTATTGAGGAAGCGTTCTTAGCCATCAAACGGGTATAACACATTTGAATTTCGTCTCACTAAAATCCGTGAAATTTCATATAATGCGGCCTTCTGATTTTCAAGGCATAGATTATTCTTTGTAAAACTGTTACCCTTTAGTCTCAAATCTCCCGAGGAAGACGCCTCTTTCTTTTAAATGGACACGAGAAAAACAACTAATCAAGATGGCGTTTTTAAAACGCCCAAAACACGAAGCTAAATTGACTGGCATATCTAGCCCTCGCCCTGAGAAAGAAGACGCCATAAAGCTTCCCCATTTATATTTTATGGTTTTTTAGTTGTAATTTTATTCAACTTTTCATTGGTACTTTAACTAGATTACGGCACTTTAATGTTTTGGGTGCAATGGTCAAAACCTGTTTTGATGCCTGCCAGTTTCTTAGGCGACCTTATTTCTTTATATTTTATATTATGATATTTACTTTAATGATGACTATTCTGCACAATTTTTTTTGCCGAGTGTAAAATGAATCTGAATTTGAATCCTGATTTTTGCAAATTTTCCATTGGCACTGAAATTCACCGCCAAAACATTACCGCATGAAAACGAAAGCAACAGCAACAACAAAAGCAACAACAACAACAAAATGAAAAACTTGCTGACGAGAAGACATTGATTGCTGCACATTTTAGAATGTAGCATTATTTCATTAGCGATCACTTACAAAATAACGCATCAGAATCAGCTAAAGCAATCCCTTTTTCTCGTCAGTAAAGCCTCTGATATTAGCAAAGTCCATTCATCGAGAACAGGGTTGTTTGCAGGACAGTAGCTAAACAGGAATGCCACTTATACGAAAGGACCCAAGCTACACAGTACTTAGGTACCCAATGATCCAATTTCAGGCGGTTTTAATATTGGCATCCCACTGAACTTTAAAAGAGCTTCAGAGTATTTAATTGCTTTTTCATAGGGTATTCAGAGATGTACAGAAATGTTCTCGACCAGCATTAAGACGGGCTCGTCACAAGAGTAATACGATTTCGGTGATAAAAATGTTTCAGAGAACACAGCCAAAGTTTTGGAAACCAGGTACAAAATTGTTATATCATCATAACAACTTTACAAATTAATTTTTTTATGAGTTTAGACTATAATCGTGCTGCATGTTACCGATGTTAAGCTTATTCGTAGTATTGACTTACTGTGATCACAAGGCTGGGTGCAGTGATGTAGCTACGATCTTGTACAGTTCTCTCTAAACTTTAATAATTCATTCCAGTCCATTCATTAATTTTAGTAACCGTAATGTTGTAGGCCTTGCTTGAGTCCATTTCCCATTAATTTTGTCACCCAATAGATTACGTTGGAGGCCGTATGTGTGGATTACGGCAAAGGTATACCAGTTTCCTCTGTATGATGTCGTATGTATAAGCTATGTATATGTATAGATATATTCACTGTAGAAGAGAACAGAAATCAAGGACATCGGTTACTCTTTTCCTGACCCCCAAACGCAAAAAGTTGTGTTTCCAGATACCTTTGATTGCAAATTTTTAAATAGTATCAGTCTAGTGAAATCGGAATGTAATTCAAAAATGCTGTAAGTGATAAATAGCACAAGTTTACACATTGATCAATACTAGATTTGATTTTACTTCATCATTGTCCTTAATTTTTGAATTCAGTTCAGTATTTAATATTTCTTTGTCACAGGAAGTGAAAAACCAGGAACTGCACTTTATTTGGAAAGAGCAACTGATGGAACTGGAGCAGGGAGCTTCATTGCTTATAATAAAAATATCTCAGCATCCATTGAGCAGCAAAGACAACGTTTACCTGTTGCAAAGGTAAATTGCAATTTTGGTTTTGAAGTATTATAATATGTATGTATTATGAATGAGCCGAATGCCCAAGACCCTCACTGTGACAAACTCTACCCACAATTATTGGGGTTTTTTCCTCAGACTGCAAGATTGTGGAACTCTTTGGGTTTTGAGTTCTTGTCTACAACGTATGACTTGAATGTTTTTAAATCTAACATTTATCTAGGCTTAACCTTCATTTTTCTTTAGATCTGTCTCATTTCTTCACACTGCCATACACTTTGTAGCATTAAAAAGTTTAAAAAACAAAACTTGAGCTTTCAGATAATAGTTGGTATTAACATTATGTAAGAATATTTGTGTGTTTAACACCTGCTTTTCCCTATTGATTTTTAAATAGTTTCAATCTACCAAAATATAATTTTTATAAATAAAAATTATCTTTTGGTAGATTGAAACATTTTTGTTTATATATATATATATATATATATATATATATATATATATATATATATATATATATAGTTGAGATTCAAAAAATGCACAATTTTGCTTCTCAGCATTTAATCCTTTCTGACAATTTTGGACAAAATGGGAAAACATGTATATAATTATTTAATTAAGCAAGTGCAAATAAATTAGCAGTTAATAAACGTCTTCAATATATTTATAGCCAATTTAAGAATCTCTAAGTTCTCCTTAGTGATGTTGGTACCAGACCTGCTCACTAACTGCTAATTGAATTTTACTTATTTTGTGATTAAAGGCATGGGCTATCTACTTACTGGGGCTGGTTGATGTTTAATGACCCTCACAACCACTTTACACTTGGATTGATTCAGGGCTGCTTTAAATACCTTTTGAAGTACCGACTGTCATCTGTTGTTGATGATATCTCTAAAGGCTAGGTCATTCTTAATTTTTCTGATTCATAAAAGCTAATATACATTTGGATGCATTCAATACTCCTAGGATGTTGTTCTATTGGCTGCTGTGAAGAGCATGTGCTGTGCACCTCTTCATTTCACACTATCTCCAGCAGTGATATAGCCAGTATCTACTATAGACAGCCCATTTAAAAGCATTTTAGGTGCCCCAGGCCTCTAGTATATAGGTCCATGTCTCCTCCCCCCCCATATCATATGAAAGGCTCAATGTCACAATGAAAAAGTGACACTTTTTATGGCCAATGACACATGGGAGCTGAAGGACACATGATAACTGAACTTTGTTCCCAAAGTTAGACAAACATTTCTCTATTATAATTGGTAGACTATTTAGTTTGTACATGTTTCTGGATATATGGCTTTGAGAGAGTGTTTTATCTTCAGTAGTCATCATAGGAAACAAGCTAATTGATCTTGAGCATCATGTTGTTTATAGGCTTAGCTACTACATGTCTTCAGATATTATCAAGTAACAATGGCTTATATCTTTTTCCATGCTTGAACCCAGTGCCCTCAGGTCACAGTCTTATCTTATACCACCTTTTTTCTGATCTCTTGAAGTATAAATGACTAAGCAATGGAGTGATTGCAATATTGAATTCTTCACCAATGCATATCAATGAAAGTAGAAGATGCTGTTATAAAATGGAGACCAAAGAAAACATGAGGTGAGGTAGTCAAATAGAACTTGAAGCAAAAGGTGTCACCAAAGATCTAGGAAAAGACAGACCAGCTTGGAAGTCCATTTTATTTAACTGTCCAACACATGTCAGAATATGATGATGATGGTCACAAGACAAACAGATATACTATTTAATTTCATAAATCTTTGTTTGTTTGACCATGGCACTATAGCTGCTGGTACTGGAATGCACTGGGATAT
>RDPX01000454.1:342267-362267 GCA_003991215.1 Morbakka virulenta | reverse complement strand
TCACTCAACATAAGTCTGTTCCGTTAAATTTCTTATGGGCCTCCTTTGGCCTGTATAAAATGCTCGTAAAACGTTTTTATAATATTCTGTTGACCATTTATGTCTTTTTGCCTTTTGTGTTGATGGTGTTGGAATCACTACAGGTTCAGGGTTAGGGGGATCCTGGTTCTGATTACCTTGTAGTTCATTTTCAGAGGGATTCATTCCAGTAGCAGATTTTTCGATCATCCCACCCTGGTTTTCTGGTGAGGGGCGCGACCCTTGGTTATCCGCTCGATGCGGCATGATCTGTTTCTTCTGGTTTCCATAAAAAAGGGGGTTGCATTTTAACCTTACTGGCACTGTGGCTGACTATTCCGCGTCAGATGCCACCTGGAATTTCGAGGTGACACAGATAGACAGACTTAACTCCGCCGATTGTCAACCCGGTATTTGAAGGTGTCGGAGTAGGCTAACAGGTGCTACACCTTTCCCAAGGGTGACCTGGAGGTAGTTGTGGCAAAGGGTAACCTCATTCGCCTACGGCGAAACTCCACAACCGGGTGCGGTTTATCGTCATATTATTATTATTATAATGTACGGTTTTCTTATGAATGCTGTTTATTTACAATTACTTACCGGGTCACACCCAGTGACCTGAGGCAAGCAAAGGTTTCTACGAGCAACTTAATTGTTCAATAAATGTGGAGTACAAAAGAAAGTATAATACAAATAGGATTAAAAATTGTATCAAAAAGTATAAAAGTTCTTGTAATAAATTGTTTCTTTATGTGGACAAAGATTTTCTTAGTATATTTGCGGTGCTGGTAAGGACAATCTTTTGTATCTCCTGTAGGTTATGGTTGCCCGGAATTTTCGCAAGATGTTTATCTGTTCCCTTTTTAATCATTCCCAAAGCTCCTATTATTACTGGAACCGTTGTTGTTTTAAGATTCCACATTTTAGCAATCTCGATTTCAAGATCTTTATACTTGCTCAACTTATCAAACTGTTTGACGGAGATATTTTTATCATTCGGGATGCTCATATCGATCAATGTACATGTTTTCGTTAGGTGGTCTTTAATAATGATATCTGGGCGGTTAGCTTGAATGGTTCTATCAGTATTAACCGGAAAGTCCCATAAGATGGTAACATTTGGACCATTAATCACTGGCAGAGGATGGTGTTCGTACCACTTGGTAGGTGTTTCTACGTGATAATGCTGACATATTCCCCAGTGCAAATACTGTCCAACCCTATCATGACGTTTCACATATTCACTCGGTGTCAATACTGGGCATCCCGAGACTAAGTGGTCGATGGTTTCAACAAACTGATCGCAAAATCTGCACTTAGGATCGGCTCCGTTCCTCAAGATGTTAGCTTGATAGTTCCGCGTAAAGAGAGATTGATCTTGTGCTGCAACTATGAAGCCTTCAGTCTCTGCCTTCAGTCCCGAACTCCTCAGCCACTGATGGGTTGCAACTTGATCTACATCAGCGTTTTGACTTCGGAGAACGTACTGCCCATGCAGAGCTTTCTGGCTCCATCGTTGGTAAAGTTGGTCCTGTCCATTTTTCTTGGCAGCTTCTTTTGCCTTTTTGGCCAATTTGGTGACAGGTACTTGTTTTGCTTCGACCATTGGATCTACCTTTAGCTCACGTTCAAACGCATTAGATTCCTTGATAATAGAATGTAGTTTCTTACTAATTTCATGTCGATGGACTAGGGACAACATCCAGTCATTTGTACATTCTAGATACTGTTTCATACCAATAATAGTAGTTTTAAACGACAGTTCTAGTTGTATGAGCCCCCGACCCCCATTGCTTCTAGGCAAGTAGAGACGATCAACGTCAGCTTTAGGGTGGAGCATGCGATTGGATGTTAGTAATTTTCTAGTCTTCCTGTCCATTCTTTGGAGATCTGGGAGATTCCAATTGATTATACTGAAACTATATTGTACAACAGGGATTGCGAGAGTGTTGATCGCTTCAATGCGGTTTTTCGAGTTTAATTCTGTCTTCAACACTAGCCTTATCCGACGATAATACTCTTTGCGGATTTTCTCTTTCATAGTTGCGTGGCTAATACCATCACCTTCCTCAACACCTAAATACTTATAGGTGTCTTCTTGATCTAGTTCCTTAATAATAGTATCTACGTCGACATTAATGGACGAGGTCTCTCTAAGCCTGCCCTTAACAAATGTAGCTTTCGCACATTTATCAAGGCCGAAGTCCATGCATATATCATTACTGAACGCCTTCGCTGTGGTTAATAACCCTTCAAGTTCTTGATCATTTTTCGCGTACAGCTTCAAATCGTCCATGTAAAACAGATGGTTTATCACTTTATCAAATATCTTATACCCTGAGCCGGTGTTGTTAAGCTCGTTTGAAAGAGGAATCAGTGACATACAAAAGAGAAGTGGAGATAGAGAGTCTCCTTGAAAAATTCCACGCTTGATACGAATAAAATTAGACTCTGCTACTCCATTGTCGTGTGAAAGAAGAAGACGTGCTTTCCATTGTCCCATACTGTGTCTGAGAAAGTTAGAGATATAGGGAGAAATTTTATAAATGCTAAGGCTTTTTAAGATCCAGTCGTGTGGAACACTATCAAAGGCTTTGCGGTAGTCAATCCAAGCAGTACTGAGGCTTCTTTTTCCTTTTCTGCAATTTTCGAGTATCATTCGGTTGATCAATAGTTGGTCCTTGCATCCGTATGAGTTCCTTCGACATCCTTTTTGCTCTTGTGGTAGGATGGAATTTATTTCTAAAAAGTTGTACATTCTTTCCGTAATGATTGAGGTTAATAGCTTGTAAGTGGTTGTAAGACAAGTAATAGGGCGATAATTTTTAGGGTTTTTAGTGTCATCAGATTTAGGTAAAAGATAAGATAAGCCTTCAGTTAGCCATTCTGGTGCATCTTCAGGTTTCTCCATGATGTCATTGAGAGATTGTGCCAATTCTACGTGTGAAGGTACTAGTACGTTTAACCAAAAATTCGGAATTTTGTCGATGCCAGGGGACGTCCACTTCTTAGATTTCCTTAATGCAGCCTGGACTTCATCCATAGTAATGCTCACCCAATCCTGTTCTTCAACTTCACTCACTCGTTCTTCCTCTCTTTCTATCCACGTTGCTTCTTTGTTAAAGAGCTTTTCCTCACCCCAGATCTTATTCCAGAACTCCTCAACATCCTCACCTTTTGGGGGATCTTTAATCTCAATTTGACCTTTTCCTATTTCCCGATAAAACTTTTTGGCATCGGTTTTGAAAATTTTATTTTGACGATAGAACTTATTTCTCTTATCAAACCTTCTTAATCGTTGTGCTTTAACTTGTATTTTTTGTTTTAGTGTTTCTTTGATTTCTGCTATAGATGCTTCGTCTGTAAACCGATATTTTTTCTTAACTTTCCTACTTTTCCTAGTTTTAACAGCCGTTCCTTTTGAGATTTCATCTAAAATTGAGATCTCTGCCCGCAGAGATTCAATTTCCTTTTGGATTTTTACCTTCCACGAAGGGGCCTTATTAGTGTGTTTTTTACCTTTTTTCTTTACTTTTACACCTAATTGAGCAGTGACAGCTCTAGCAGTTGAATATATAAGATTGTTAATACTGCAAATTCTGGTTTCGGTTTCATTAATGATTTCCCTTAAAGCAACGTTGTAAATTTTAATCATCTTTTTAGCTTTTGAGTTTGCAGCAATTTTAGGTAGTGATTCTCTATCTTCAATTTTTATAAATTCAGTTTTGCTTAGTTCCCTAATGATGTCATCACGTGCTTCAGCAATCTTGGCTCTGTTGTTTTCTAAAAAGTCATCTATCTCAGGCTGATCATTATTATTGTTCTGATCTTGTTCTTCATTTCCAATCACATTAATCACATTTTCTATCTCATTTTCATTCATCTTGACTACTCTCACAATAGCTTTTGCATTTGCATCTCCAGCTTGTTCTTCCACAACACTATCATCAACTTGCCTGTTATCATTTCGAAGTTGGTCAATTTGCGCGTCATTCAGTCTTTTGTACTTGAATATGTCTCTGCGCACATTTGCAAGTTTATTACTATCAAAATTCTTTTGAAAGTCATTGCCTACTATCTTCCTCCATTCAACGTAAGTCTGTTCCGTTAAATTTCCTGTGGGCATCCTTTGGGCTATATAAAATGCTCGTAAAACGTTTTTGTAATCCTCTATGGACCGTTTATGTCTTTTTGTCTTTTGTGTTGATGTTGTTGAAATCACTACAGGTTCAGGGTTAGGGGGATCCTGGTTCTGATTACCTTGTAGTTCATTTTTAGAGGGATTCATTCCAGTAGCAGATTTTTCGAACACCCCAGCCTGGTTTCCTACTGAGAGACGCGTCCCTTGTTGACCCGCGCGACGGACGATGCGGTATGTTTTATGTCTTGTTCTCATTTCATTTCGGCGTGCATTTTAACCTTACTGCCAAGGGGCTGAGTATTCCGCGCCATTTACCATCTACCATCATTCACCCACGTCGAAACTCCACAACCGGATGCAGTTTATCGTCATACCCAGGACGTTTATTATTATTATTATTATTATTATTATTATTATTATTATTATTATTATTATTATTATTATTATTATTATTATTATCGGCTCAAATATTATTATATTATTTTCTGTTTATACCAATGAAAACTGGAAAAATTGTAATTAACAATCTGAGGTTTACAAGATACATTATGTTTTCATCAGTTATGTAAATGGAGAAGAAATTCCAGTTTGCTGTTGAAAATGACTTTGACAGGTCACTTTTGTTAGCTGGACATTTTAAGCAGAAATCGAATAAGCAAGCAAAGGTACCCAAATGTTGTAAAGCCTTTTAACTGCTGTTGCATTTTGCTTGGTTGATTGTGAATGTTAATAGCCCATTAAAAGTGTAACATGACTTTCCTCGGAAGCATAGTTTTGATCCAATTTAGCCTTCTACCAAACAAAATATCTAAAATTGCTGCCTTCTGTTAGAAAAAGAAATTTAAAAGTTGTTGCCTGCTCGTTGAAGAAGATAGATGGATTGAAAGATAAATAGATAGATGGATAGATAGATGGATACATAAATAGATAGTTAGATAGACAGATATGTAGAAAGATAGATAGATAGATAGATAGATAAATAGATGGATTGATATATAGATACATAAATAGATACATAGATAAATGGATTGATAGATAGATTGATTGATAGATAGGTACACAGCAATATAGATAGATAGATAGATAGATAGATAGATAGATAGATAGATACATAAATAGATAGATTAATATATAGATACATAAATAGATACATAGATAAATGGATTGATAGATAGATAGATTGTTAGATAGGTACACAGCAATATAGATAGATAGATAGATAGATAGATAGATAGATAGATAGATAGATAGATAGATAGATAGATAGATAGATAGATAGATAGATAGATAAATCGATAGATGGATAGAAGTTGCCTCCCGCATTTTGAAAAAAAACCCTTTAAATTTGCCCCCTGTTCTTTTGAGGAGACATTTTGCACTTGTAACTGGCTGTTGTCATGCGTAATCAGAAAAACTAAATGAAAAAGCAGTCAAAACGTTGCATATAATGGAAATAGCTGACATGACCAAATGCGTGGCAACCCCCTTACATTGACAAATGCCACAATTATAAACATGTTGTTCTTGCAAGGTACACTGCATTTTCTCCAGTTATGTAAATTCTCATGTCTGCTCTTCTCAGCCACTTCATCGTCATTGTCGAATTTCAATTTATTTATTGTTTATTACACACATAATTATACAGAAGAACTTGTCAGGTGTATCTACGAAATGGTCAGTAGTGCCACAATTATAAACATGTTGTTCTTGCAAGGTACACTGTATTTTCTCCAGTTATGTAAATTCTCATGTCTGCACTTTTCAGCCACTTCATAGTCATTGTCGAATTTCGATTTATTTATTGTTTATTATACACATAATTATACAGAAGAACTTGTCAGGTGTATCTAAGAAATGGTCAGTAGTTAATAAACAGCTTCATTATTGTTTAGTGCGAAGTGAAATGATTGTATTCTTTTATGTTAGCTCTGGTTTACCATTGAGCATTCTGGATCGTAATTGATGGCTAAATTGTTTTATTTATTCTTTTATTAGAAACCGTAAGTAATATATGAATATATGTTTTACTTTAAATTTGTTTAGATTTATATCTTTTCTCAATTGTATTCTTTGAAAAACACGTTATTTGTCTGATGTATGGTCTTTGAAGTGTAATATTCAGAAAGAAACGACACTTGCAAACACGACCTATTTCAAATCTGCCATCTTTAAAACTGCTGTGGTATTCAAAACTAAACACTAAAATCAGGGTCTTGAAGACCTACATATGGTCAATTCTGCTCTATGGTTGCAAATGTTAGACACTTACAGAGGTGACAGAACGTCGTTTGGTAGCAGCGGAGATATGGTTTATCAGAAGAATTTTGAGGGTCTCATGGACAGAAAGAAAAACAATTGAAGCGGTTATGCGTATGGCAAATTACAGCAGATTACTTATCAATACGATCCATGACAGGCAATTAAAGCTCTTTGGACATATAATGAGAGCTGATGGGATCGAAAGAAGCTTAATGCTAGGAAAAATTTAGGAAAAAAGAGCAGAGGAAGACGAAGAACAAAGTTCTATCTCAGCAAGATCACAAGACGTACAACTTTGGATCTCATCAGAATGACCGAAACCAGAGAGAACTGGAGAGCCATGGTCATCGATGTCTGCGCGAACAGACCTGATACCTGAAGAGAGAAGAGATCATCATCATCATCAGGAACGCTGTGCGTCGCTCACGCCATCTGGTGTAGATGGTTGCGACATGGCGCGCCTAATCAGGGATTGCCAATGTTTTCTGTTACTGGCTATTTCTGTTAGTTTTTCAATGTTTTCATTTGTCAAAACACCTTCACCACTTTTACTGATTTTTCCATCACCATTTAGTTCTATATTAAGCCACTTGATATCTTCCTCCATTTGTTTTGTCCATGTTTTTATTGGTCTTCCTTTTGGTCTTTTGACCTTTCTCACCGCCTCATGCAAAGCCTGTTTTGCTGGTGTTTCTGGTTCCAGACGAAGGAGATGTCCAGTCCATTTCAGCCTTCTTTCTTTTATGATCTCAGACCATGCTCTTTGTTTGGTGATTTTATATAACTTCTTGTTTGATATTTTCTTTGGCCAGCATATGCCCAGAGCCCTTCTCAGGATCTTTCTCTGTGTGACATCAATATCATTTTCCTTCTTTTTTGTGAGAGTCCAGAGCTCACTGTTGTACATATATATGGGTGTAACATATGCGTTGATAATCCTCATTTTTGTATGTACCTTAGTTTTCTTATTTTCAATTATTTTCTTTTTCTCATTATAGGTGTTTAATGCTAGTGCTTTTCTTCTCTCCATATCCTTTCCTGTATCGATGTTACTGCCAAGATATTTACACTTCTTCCATTCCTCATCTTGGCTTCTGCTTACAACATGATGTTCTGTTTTGGTTTCATTAACCTTCAAGTTTCTTATTTTCAGCTTCGGTGGTATTGTCTGTTCTATGTTTTTCACTTCAGAGGTGTCATTTGTTACCCATGATATGTCATCTGCATATTTTGGATCGACTGTCACTTTTACTTTTGGTGGTTTGGCATATGCATGGTCCATTAGTGCAAGATTACATTTTGGTGCAGCATATGTATGATCCAGATTGGTTGGGTCTGTATCTCTACTTTCTTTTAAGGCTTGTGACAGGTAGAGTATGAAGAGCACCGGACTTAGACAATCACCTTGTGGTACTCCAATGGTGGTTTTTATGGTCTCTGAGCTGTATGATTTGCCCACTCTTACTGTCAACTCCACATTTTCTACCAATAGCTTAAGCATATGCAATTCATCATAGTCCAAAATCTCTTCGAGATCTGAGAAGAGTGTTTTTCTATCAACAGTGTCGAAGGCCTTGCTCATGTCGAGCATGATGATATGTATATCATAATCACTGGATGTTATTGCCTTCTCTGCCAATACTTTCATTGTGTAGACTTGTTCTGTGGTGCTACGACCACCTTGGTATGCTGCCTGTGATATCTCTATTAAGGCTTTAAATTTCTTCCAGCAGCGTGTTATCATGCAAATGGCTAATATTTTCCTGATTATGCATAATAATATAATCGGCCTAAGATTTTCAGGTGGACCTTGGACTTTTCCTGGTTTCTGAAGGGGGATGAGTATTCCTTCCTTTATTTCTCTTGGATGTATACCAGTCCTTGCTGCTATATTTAGTACATTTGCTATTTCTGTGTGTACTTCATGTGGAGCATGTTTGATTAATTCTGACTGTAGATTGTCTTTTCCAGCACTTTTGTTATTTTTCAGGCTTTTAGCTGCTTTATTTATCTCATCTCCACTAAAAGGTATTTTCATCTCATGTGGTTCTATGTTCTTTATCTCTTCTACATTTTCAGGTGCAAACATTTTTTGAAAGTGTTTCATGATTAACTCCGCTTGTTTGCTTTCTTCTGTTACCATGCCCTCTTCACTGTTGACTAGAAGTTTTTTCTTTGGTTTTGTGCTTTGTATTTGCTTTATCACCTTGAACATTTTGTTCGAGTCACTTTTGCTATTCTCAATTTCTTCAATCTTTCCCTCTAGTTCTTTTTCTTTTTCCTCTTCAAGCATTTTATGTATTTTATGTATCACATTGTTTCTTTCTTTCTGCAGTTTTCTTCTTATTTCTTTTTCTTTTGTGTTGTTTATGATATCCCTCAGATTTTTCTGTTCTGTGGAGAGTTTTCTAATTTCTGGATTATCCAATTTTCTTTGGTTACTTTTGATGATACCTAGTTCTGATTTTCCTGCTTCAATGCATATGTTACTTAAATATTTCCACTTGTTTTCATTTCCTCCTTCATATTTCATATTGTTCATTTTCCTTATCACTTCTTGTTGATAATTTGTTCTTTTCACATCATCTCTCAGATTGTTTACATCTACTTTTTCCATTACATCAGTGGCTGTTTTCACTTTATACCAGTTTATCTCGAATTTCATTTTCACAAGTCTGTGATCTGTGACTGTGCCTATGCCACTGTATGATCTTGAATCTTTTATAAATCTCCTATGTTTGTTTTTTGTGATTACATAGTCTATTTGGTTTCTAAAAGGATTCCTTCTTGGCTTGCCATTTTTATCCAATATTGTTTCTATTCTTTCTGGGCATACCCAAGTTGTTCTGTGTGACAATCTGTGTTGGAAGATGGTATTAGTCAGCACTAGATCATTACCTGTAGCTATTTCTAGGAGTGTTTTACCATTTTCATTCATTTCGCCTTTTCCATATCTTCCCATGCTTTTTCCATAATATCTCCAGCCTGAGCCTGTTTTTGCATTAAAATCGCCTAATATCACTAGGTAGTGTCTTTCTGGTATTCTGCTGATGGTACTGTCAAGCTGATCATAAAATTCTTTTCTTACCTCTGGATTGTCTGTACTATTCTTAAGGGTTGGTGCATATGCTGATAATACATACAGTTTTCTCTCTGTCAGGTTTATGGTGGCTTTGCATATTCTATCGCTTATTCTTTCAAATGCTGTTTTAAGATCCTTATTTATTACTAATCCTACTCCATGGTGGGTGTTATTTTCTTTTCCAGTATAGTAAAGTTCATATATTTTGTGTTCATGTCTGATTTCTGTGGCCCCGGTACCTTTCATGTGTGTTTCTTGGATACCGAGAACGTCGATGTTATATTTGAAAATGTCTTCCGCCAGTGTTTCTTTCTCCCATTCTTTTGTTATTCCTCGTACATTTAATGTTCCAAAGTTGATTTTATATATTCCATGATGTTTCTCCTTACTGTTTATATCGATTTTGGCAATCTCTGATAAGCTTTAGACTATTAATTTTGACATTATTGATTGAGGTCTAAAAGTATGTGGAACCGTCACTTCCACATCCGAAGGCGAACAGACCTGATACCTGAAGAGAGAAGAGAGAGTATTCACAAATGAAATACTGTGTACTGCCCAGAGTCTGTTTTTTGAAATGTGCAAATTACTGTGACTGTCCAGAGTCTGGAACAGGAAAGGTCAGTGTCGGTGGATGTCACACCAGTAATAACGATTTTAAGTCTTTTCTTTTGAGTAATATAGTACAATAGTTCAACCAAGGTATTCTTGCAATGAAATTATTTTTAGTGTTAATTTTTAAAGTTGTTATTTCACTTTCTTTTGTAGTACTTGTTTGAATCAGGATGGACTGAGGGAAAAAAGATGATTGGAATTACCCAACCAAGAAGAGTCGCAGCAACAACTGTAAGTTTTATTAAGGTTAACAGACCTTTTAAAACTTAATATTTGGCGTGGTAGCCTGAGCATATTGGTGGTGCAATTCCAGTGTAACCAAGTGGTTCAGGGTTCGATTACCCGAGTGGGCTAAGAGCAATGGGACTTTATAAGTAGGATAAGCTGTTGATTGCCACCAAGGAGTGCGTCCGGGAAAAGATTTGTTCATTGTCACAAGGAAAATCGTTTCGTTTGCCCTCAAACATTTTTCAATTTTTTTAATGACTTGTTTGTTTTTCTTACCAGGTTGCTAATCGTGTTGCAGAAGAAATGGGTACGTTCGTTGGTCAAGAGGTTGGCTATTCAATTCGATTTGACGATTGTACGGACAAGAGTTTGACTAAAATCAAGGTTAGACAATCTCTACTCCCTTCCTCCGCCCTTTCTTGTCGTAATGTTCTTCTTCATTGTCTATTTTTGTTTTTCGTGTTAACTCACTGTTCCATTGCATAATCACAAAATAGTTCCTACTAATGTATATATGAATATTATTTTTTACTTATTACTTTATATTGAATATTTTTCAAAGGGCAACATATTATTTATACATTACGTAAAGAACTCAATGTTAATATACTGGCGTTTATGTATTGCTTGTGATGTCAAGAATTGAGGAAAAGGTTCAAATATTTAGTTTTGTTAGGGGAAAGATAAACCTAAAAATCTAAATGATATATATAGATATATATCCATATATACATATATACACATATACACATATACACATAAACATTTATACATATATACACATATACATATATACACATATACACATGTACACATGTACCCATGTACACATGTACACATGTACCCATGTACACATGTACCCATGTACACATGTACCCATGTACACATGTACCCATGTACACATGTACCCATGTACACGTGTACCCATATACACGTGTACCCATGTACACGTGTACCCATGTACACGTGTACCCATGTACACGTGTACCCATGTACACGTGTACCCATGTACACGTGTACCCATGTACACATGTACCCATGTACACATGTTCCCATGTACACATGTACCCATGTACACATGTATCCATGTACACATGTACCCATGTACACATGTACCCATGTACACATGTACGCATGTACACATGTTCCCATGTACACATGTACCCATGTACACATGTACCCATGTACACATGTACCCATGTACACCTGTACCCATGTACACATGTACCCATGTACCCATGTACACATGTACCCATGTACACATGTACCCATGTACACATGTTCCCATGTACACATGTACCCATGTACACAAGTACCCATGTACACATATACACATATACACATATACATATTTACACAGATTCATATATACATATATACATTTTGTGGATAGATGCCTTACCTTGGACCTTAGATCCACTGGTCCTGTGCAATACATCGGACACCAAGTAGACGTCATCTTGCTCGGTCAGCAGCCAACACTTAGACATTTAAGTATTGTAGTCTACGCGCCCTTAAATCTTCTTTTAAGGTTGCTTACTATGTTGTAACTGACTTGTCTGTTTCTCCTTCCCGTTTGTGGCTTCCGTGATAGTGTATGATAGGCGAGTCTATCAAGTGGAAGTCTTAGAGCGTGGCCTGCTAACCTTCACTTCCTTTCTCCTATAATCTTGTGTAATCCTTTTGCTACCGATATCCTCGGCATCTTTTTATTTGTTATTCTCTCTTTCCATGTGACCCTGAGTCCCCTGCGTTCCTTGTTTTTTGTCCTACAATGTTACTAGCACTACATGTAATACCATCCACGATGGAGGATCATTGGTCAGTGATGTCGTTGTCTCTGATTGATAAAGCTTTTCGTCGACAGATCTTAGAACATCTTGCTTATTTCTAGATTTAGAAGCTTGTTTATGTCAAATACCTTTTGTCTTTCCTTTTCCTTCAACTTTTTCCGTTTTAAGTTGATGGTGCTGCCTACCAGGTAGTGATTATAAAACACATCTCCTGAAAACTCTCACGTCCGTAACCGACAAACTCCGTCTTTCACTTGTACAGATTTAACCGATCTCGTTGAGTGTATTGCTGTCTAGAGATTACCAAGAGTGTTTTTTAATTTTCTTGTGTTTGAAGAATGTATCACCAGCACATTGTACATTTTCATTGGAGAAAGCAATCATCCTTGTGCTGTTCTTGTTAATATTGCCCGTAGAACCGATTGGGCCTATTATGTTTGGAGCTTATGTACTGTTGCTTCTTAACTTTGCATTCCAGTCACTCAGAACGATCTGCAGATCGTGGTTTTAAAGTTTGTCTAAAGCGTCCGCTGATTTGATTTCGTTGTCATTTTCTCCTGTTGATGCATTTACTTAGACAGTCGATGTCTTCACAGTGTGAATATTCAATCTAGCTGTTAAATTCTGTCTGAAATACGTTCCTATCCAATACGTCTATAAGCTGATTTCTTGCCTGGTAATACCACTACTCCTCTCATATGTTTTTTGGAATCTCCAAAACATACATAATGACATCCTCACTTGTTAACCTGCCTCGTCCTGCCCACCGTACCTCACATATTCTCAAACCTTCATGGCCATATCCTTTTATATCCTGTATAACTTTTGTTTTGGTTGGTTTGCTGTTTCATGCATAGTTCGAGCACTCCATATTCCGATTTTAGCCTTGTGTATGGCGGAGAAGTTCCTTTGGTTCAGAGGAGAGACTTGCTCTCGGCTTTCTTCTGCACTCACCCTATGTGTACGGAGATTTTTCGCGGGTGAACGAGCCTCCTGTGACGTCCCGTGTGTGTGACCCATTTCTCACTCGACGCCGTTGTTTACTGGATTGCCTTTCTCTTAATGTATCTGTAGTACGCTTTGTTTTACTGGGTGAGGTTAAAATGTGCATTGGGCAAAATTAAGATTAACCATAGTAATAACCCTCACTGTTCTTTTACGTTGACATGGAATAAACGTTAATATCAGAACAGAAACTGTGATATTCACATGTAATGTCATAAAATATTATATTTTATTATATTATATTATATTATAATATATTATATTATATTATATTATATTATATTATATTATATTATATTATATTATATTATATTATATTATATTATATTATATTATATTAAATTATATTATATTATATTATATTATATTATATTAAATTATATTATATTATATTATATTATATTAAATTATATTATATTATATTATATTATATTTTATTATATTATATTCTTATTTTATTTAATTTATATATTTATGTGTATATCTGGTTGTATTTTACTCAAAGTTTCTTTTGTTTTTAGTTTATGACAGATGGTTATCTTGTAAGGGAGATGATGAATGATCCTCTGTTATCAAAATACAGGTAGTTAACACAGTGTGCTTTTTAAAAGGTTGTACTTCCATTTTTAGTTAACAAAACTATGAATTTTATAGAAATTATCATTTTATATATACATACGGACTATACTCTTTTCACACGTAGAGCATTTAAGAAATTGGGAAACACCTTTAAAGACAAGAACCTGTTACTATGCACAACAATTGTTTGTTAACCTGTTTAAAGATGACTGCTGTTGCATTTTGTTTAAGAACGAAGGAGTATCATAGGGTAAAGAACGGCAAACCTATGACAACCTTTTGAAGCGATAAAGTATGAATTATGTTTGGAGAGGTGACACATGGTCGAAGGAAGTGTGGAGGATGAAGGACGTTTGAAGGATGGAACGATGTTTGAAGTAATGAAGGATATTTGTAGGTATGACGGCTGTTTTGAGCACAAAGTTTGCTTGGAAGTATGAAGGATGTTTGGGGGATGAATGATGTTTGAATGAATAAAGGAAGTATGGAGGATGAAGGACGTTTGAAGGATGAACTATATTTGAAGTAATGAAGGATATTTGTAGGTATGACGGCTGTTTTGAGCACAAAGTTTGCTTGGAAGTATGAAGGATGTTTGGGGGATGAATGATGTTTGAATGAATAAAAGAAGTATGGAGGATGAAGGACGTTTGAAGGATGAACGATGTTTGAAGTAATGAAGGATATTTGTAGGTATGACGGCTGTTTTGAGCACAAAGTTTGCTTGGAAATATAAGGGATGTTTGGGGGATGAATGATGTTTGAACGAATAAAGGAAGTGTGGAGGATGAAGGACGTTTGAAGGATGAACGATGCTTGAAGTAATGAAGGATATTTGTAGGTATGACGGCTGTTTTGAGCACAAAGTTTGCTTGGAAGTATGAAGGATGTTTGGGGGATGAATGATGTTTGAATGAATAAAGGAAGTATGGAGGATGAAGGACGTTTGAAGGATGAACTATATTTGAAGTAATGAAGGATATTTGTAGGTATGACGGCTGTTTTGAGCACAAAGTTTGCTTGGAAGTATGAGGGATGTTTGGGGGATGAATGATGTTTGAATGAATAAAGGAAGTATGGAGGATGAAGGACGTTTGAAGGATGAACTATGTTTGAAGTAATGAAGGATATTTGTAGGTATGACGGCTGTTTTGAGCACAAAGTTTGCTTGGAAGTATAAGGGATGTTTGGGGGATGAATGATGTTTGAATGAATAAAGGAAGTGTGGAGGATGAAGGACGTTTGAAGGATGAACGATGCTTGAAGTAATGAAGGATATTTGTAGGTATGACGGCTGTTTTGAGCACAAAGTTTGCTTGGAAGTATGAAGGATGTTTGGGGGATGAATGATGTTTGAATGAATAAAGGAAGTATGGAGGATGAAGGACGTTTGAAGGATGAACTATATTTGAAGTAATGAAGGATATTTGTAGGTATGACGGCTGTTTTGAGCACAAAGGTTGCTTAGATGTATGAAGGATGTTTGGGAGATAAATGATGTTTGTAGAGATGGCACATGTTGAAGGGATGAAGAATGTTTGGAGGAATGAGCAATGTTTGGATGTATGAAGGATGTGTGGAGGATGAAGGGTGTTTGGAAGGTAAAGATTGTTTGATGAATGAAGGATATTTAAAGGGATAAAAGGTGTTTGAAGGGACCAAGGATGTTTGAAGGTTCTTGAGGATGTTTGGGTCAATGAAGGATGTGTGGAGGATGAAGGATGTTTGGAAGGCGAAGATTGTTTAATAATGAAGGATATTTAAAGGCATAAAAGGTGTTTGAAGGGACCAAGGATGTTTGAAGGTTCTTGAGGATGTTTGGATGTATGAAGGATGTGTAGAGGATAAAGGGTGTTTGGAAGGTAAAGATTGTTTAATGGATGAAGGTTGTTTAAAGGGATAAAAGGTGTTTGAAGGGACCAAGGATGTTTGAAGATTCTTGAGGATGTTTGGGTGAATGAAGGATGTGTGGAGGACGAAGGGTGTTTAGAAGGCGAAGATTGTTTAATGGATGAAGGACATTTAAAGGCATAAAAGGTGTTTGAAGGGACCAAGGATGTTTGAAGGTTCTTGAGGATGTTTGGGTGAATGAAGGATGTGTAGAGGATGAAGGGTGTTTGGAAGGTGAAGATTGTTTGATGGATGAAGGATGTTTAAAGAGATAGAGGGTGTTTGAAGGGATGAAGGGTGTTTTAGAGAATAAAGGACGTTTGAATGGGTAAAACATGTATACAGGGAACGAAGAAGATATCTTGGGATGAATAAAAGTCGGGTGATTGAAGACATTTTAAGGACTAAAGAACACTCGTTATGATAAGGAAAGTATATTGGGTGAGGAAGATTTAGCAATATTATAATTTAGTATCTAGCTTTAGTCGTTTCTAAAAATGAAGTGAATGGATATGCTTACCAGTGTTACAGATAGTCATTTGTTTAGTTTATTTGCAGTCAGCAGAGTAATGTTTTGTGCCGTTTATGCAGTGAAATTGACTGTTGACAATTTCAGACGATTCCGTCATACGCAAAATCTCATAGGCATTGGTTAGTTTTGACTTTCAAGTTTAAACCCATTAAGAATTCTGTGCTGATAATTAACTTTCTCAGTTTTTTCTTTTCAAACAAAGTATCATAATGCTAGATGAAGCCCACGAAAGGACTCTTTACACTGACATCGTCATCGGCCTGTTGAAAAAGGTAAATTTTTCCGTACACATTTAATATCAACCTGTAAAAGTGAAGTTTTTAGTAGTCCTAACGAGTTACTTTTGAATTTGGTAAAGTTTGTTCGAGTTCCTATTTCATGTAACCAAAGTTAAATAGCGTTACTTTAATACACATAGATGTACACACACACACATACACACACACGTATATATATATATATATATATGTATATTTATATGTGTGTATGTGTGCGGTTGTTGTGTGTGTGTAGTTTGGTATTTTTGCAATCCATCTGCTGTAGACATTTTCATTATTAAACGTCAGCTCCATGACTAGGCATACAGAGGAGACCTGAAACTCGAAACCTGCTCCAAACCGGTCTGCATCTGTTTGGGGAATTCACATGTACGTTTCACAATTGTGTTCCCATATATATGACATCCTTTCTATTATCAGCCCCGGCTACTGGCTCGCTTTCTGTAGTTTGCCCCAAACTTTCACCCACTCTTTACTTAGGTCCCACAACTGGGTCTCATCATGTACCTAATCCAGCTTGTTAGTTCGCATTTTGTACATTTCCCCCATAATTTGCTTCCTTTTTAAACGTTTTACCTGCAATTAGCTTTTATTATGTACCATGCCTTTCTAATAAGAATCCCCTTTTACTTAGTCTCCTTCTATCAGCTTTAATAGTGTACATACTCCTCATTATTTTACTCCCAATCTGTACCATATTCCTATAAAAATCTCTTTTTATCTGTTTGTTAGTCTGAGGATACCTTTTGGACTTTCATAGGCACCAACGTTTTTTAGACCCCTGCTTACTGATTTCAGTTAAAAAGCAACGATATGCAAACTGAGGTTTGGAGAAGCAATATGAAACTGTCAGCAGTAGGGATCGAAGTAAGGAAAGACTTGATGAAAAGAGAAATCAGATTTTTTAAAATTTTTTCGATAATAGAGGAGTTTCTGTATTTTGCGTCCTGAATAAAATAACCATAAAAGCCTAAGCCCGATTTTCAGAATTGTTTTATAATATATAATATATAATATATAATATATAATATATAATATATTTGTATATTTGTATTATAATATTATGTATTAATATATAATATTTGTGTATTATAATATATAAATACTTGTGTATTAAAAATCTCGCTCTGTATTACCTTCAAATAAACGTAGGACTTTATGGTTGTTGTTTATTTATGTAAAATATATATGTATTATTTTTTTTTTTTGGTTTTAACGTCATTTTACCCCAGTAAGTGAGGTTCAGACGGTGCACTTCACAGGGACTTCGGTTTTGGCAGTGAGGAATTTATTGGCCGGATGCCCTTCCTGACACCAACCAATGGCATTTTCTTTTGTACAGTTACAAATTCTTCTCGTCCGCTCGGGGAATCGAGCCCGAAACCTTTTGGTCGTGATCCAACTGCACTAACCAATAATCCACGGCTTCTAATATATATATATATGTATAATATTATACATATATATATATAATATATGTATATATTATAAACTTTGGTAATCTTACGAAGGATAATGTTAGAACTTCAAATAAAAAATGCTCTGGCAATACATTGGCAAAAAAAAGAAGATTAAAGAAAAACAAAAAAGGTCTTCCGCATGACAGGCGGGGATGCTTACCACTATACTACTGAGGACTCGTACGACCAAGGAGATTACTTTATAGTAAATAACCTTTTTTAATTTCAAAAAAGTTTTAATATTGTTTTATTTTTGTTTTGGAATTTATTTATTGAAAATAATCTTGAAATTTTTATATTTTTAGTTTTATTCAAATTTTTGACTGGAGGCCTCCTTCACCTTGAAAATGGGATTGGCTGCCCCCTAATGCCCCATAATATGACCCGCTGAGATCAACCTTTAATATGTCAGACCCTCCTGTGGATAAAGATAGACTCACACTCCAAATTTTAGCATCATAGGTTCAGTAGCTTTCTCATAAATTTACTTCAAACAGACTCACTTTTTTATATAGAGATTATCAAGTTCATTTATTTACTACTTAAATCAGAATCTTTAACTTAAATGGGAAAAAAAATTATTTTTGTAGATCATAAGGAAGCGGAAAGATCTTCGTGTGGTCATATCGTCAGCAACACTGAACGCTGAGGTTTGTGTTTAGTTTTGTGTAGTTTTTTGTGGGCAAAGAATAGACTGTTTTGCTAATATGCCAACATGCTTACTTTAAACGTAAAAACTTTCGCGGACCGAAACTTTCGCGGATTTCGCGGATTTTGGTCAAATCGGCGAACGTTTGTTCCGCGAAAAATTCTGGAGTCCTCGATCCGCGAAAGTTTATGTCCGTGAAATATTTTAAAATAAGTCATCCGCGAAAGTAAATGTCCACCAAAAATTCCAAAACATTGACGACCTTGCCATTATTGGTCCAAACGATAAAACTGATGATGAAAGTGGCGATAAAGAATGGGTAGCTACAGCACGTGATAACCGTGGTGCCTTTGACATGTTCGATGAAGAGGATCTTTGAAAAACCTTATTGTTTAAACGTTTAATATTCTTGATATTTATTTACAGAAATTGACTTGTTGCTTTATTGCTTTACAATTATTTTGTTGTATTTATTTCCATACTTTTGAAAGATTCGTTGATTTGCTTTCATGAGAATCAAAAAATATTGTTTTCCATTTTGAGGAACAATTAAAACTAACCTTTAAATTTATTAATTTATTATATATATGCCTATGGTCAACAACAACAACAACAACAATTTATTGTTAATCCGCGAAACGTTCTGTCCGCGAAAGTGTCTACGTTTAAAGTATTTATGTGCGTACTTGTTTACTACCGAATTGTCATAGTTAAAAATCTAAAAGGAAAAATCTTATCGTCAGAACTACTAGTCGTAAATCATCGGACCATCCATCCTGTGCCTGATGGAGACTGCTGAAAATATCTAGGAACTGACGAAAGCACTGCTTAGAATTGCCAAATAAACGAAGAAAAAATAACTGAAGAATACCTCAGATCAGTAAGGGAAATCGGCCATCTGAGCTGTCTGATTTCAACAGAATAATCCGGTTCATCCAAGACATAGACCAGTTTGATGTCAAGACTTAAAGGTCTTTGAGTGTGACGAATATTTTACACCACAACCGTGATGTAGATAGTTTATATAAGCCGAACGACAAGAAGTGGAGGATTAAAACAAATAATAACCCATTATAAAAGTAAAATTATTTCCTTACGTCACAATCTTGTAAGCAACATAAATAGAAGTGAGCTACATTCGTATAGTCATGAAGTAGAAACGAACACCATTCTGAGGATAGGAGAACTACTGCTTAATATTGATGTAACTGACGTAAGTGATTTGAACCCGAAATCCATTGGTAGAAAATTCATCAAAACTTTATTTCTCTGTCTGTCTGTCTTTCTGTCTGTCTGTCTCTCTCTCTCTCTCTCTCTCTCTCTCTCTCTTTCTTTCTCCCTCTTTCTCCCTCTCTATCTCTGTATCTCTCTCTCTCCCTTTCTCTGTCTCTCTCTGTCTCTGTCCCTCTGTCTGTCTCTCTCTCTCCCTGTCTCTCTCTCTCTCGCCCTCTCTCTGTCTCTCTCTGTCTCT
>RDPX01000454.1:292875-308898 GCA_003991215.1 Morbakka virulenta | reverse complement strand
TAATATATTGAATGAATGTGTTAAAACACATATTAAAGAGTAGTGGACTAAGACAATCTCCTTGCAAAAGCCCACGACGAACTTTTATGGCTTCAGTTATAAAGTGATCAGTGATAAATGCTGTTTTAAATTCAGTGTAAAGACTGGTGATTAAAGACTTAATTTTGTCAGGAATATGGTGGTGATCGAGAACAGATGTGATTAGATTATGATGAGCTTCACCAAAAGCATTTTTTAGGTTTAAAAGGGTAATGACTACGGAGCGTTGATTAGTGCGAGCCTTGTTTATTACATGTGCCATCATTGCAGTATGTTCTAAAGTACCCGAGATTTTGGAAGTGAAGCCTTTTTGGATCTTATGTTCAACGAAGTTATTATCCTTCAGATATTCAAATACAGAGTCACACAAACAGGATGTAAAGACTTTTAATGGAACCGTTTGAAGAGTAATTGGTCGAAAGTTAGAAGGTTCATCGGTGTTACCCTTCTTGTGTATTAAAATCGTACAGGCCTTTTTCCATTCAGGAGGAACTTTGCCAGAAACCCATACGATTTTAATTATTTCTGTGATGAAAGACCGTAGATAAGGACATCGTTTAAAGCAAATTATGGATATTTTATCTAGTGGGCATGGTGAGGCAGATGACTTCATACGACGAATAACTGATGTGATTTTTTTATATGATGGAGGATCAGTGTTGAAAGGGTGCTCGGGTTCGTTAAAGGACGGTATCCATGATGGAACTTTAAAGTGTTTGTTAGGAATTGTCGATGAAAGTATTTTTGAAAAGTATTGAGTGCAACAGACTTCTGAGAAGGTAGGAAGTATTGAAGAGCTCTTTTGCAGCAAACGCTTTACGTAGCCCCAAAAGTTTTTGGAGATGAAGTTATCGTGATTAGATAAAGTGTGGTTGTGATGGGAAGAAGGCAGTTTTTGGCTAAGCAAATGGGAAACGTATTTGATTTCCATGACTGATGCTTTGCTTTTTTTAAGTGATTTAAAGTCCTTTTTTAATTGGTTAACTTTGTGGTCTTGATATTTTCTTTGGAACCCTTGGTCGAAGTTCTTATTTGCAGTTCCACATGTGTTTTCAAAGTACTCATAAATAGAATTGTTCATAAATCGAATTACGTAGTCAATCGTCGAAGGTTTTAACTCAACAGATGCAAAAATCGATTGAAAATAGTTGTTAGCAATTTCCCATTATTCACTTGACCTTCGGAGTCGTATTCCCTCTTTAATTTCAAGCTGTTCTCCACTTGACAATACTGTTGCTGGTTCACTATTGTTTGAAATGTCTTCTGGTATTTGTTGAAACGTGTCTTCCTCAAAGCCTTTAATTACTCTGCAGTTCCGTTGGTGAATTTTTAAACCTTTCAGTTCTTTGCATACTTTTCCGCATGAACACTTAACACCAGCTGTCACATTACTGGTACAACTGTCTCTATTGTTTTTCCTAATCAATGGCAAGTTAATTTCCCCATTGGGATTGCAAATGTTTTCCTGTAACCGTTTTTTACATCTCCAGACATGGCGTCCAAGCGATTGAAATTCCTTTCCACAGAAACTACAAACCACAAATAATGTCAAAAAGTATCGAAAACTAAACTCAAACATTTTCCAATAAAATCCTTGTGCGACGACGAGTCGATTGATATGAAATTGTACTCGTAATATTTAAAAATTAGGCAAAAATTTTGTGATTAAACGAGAGCCGTGTACAGAGACGTCTGCACGCCACCGCTCGACAGCAATGAATCCCAGGGAACCAGCTACTAGATGGTTCGATTAGTCTTTCGCCCACCAAAGTTTGACGATCGATTTGCACGTCAGAATCGCTACGAGCCTCCACCAAAGTTTCCTCTGACTTCGCTCTGCTCAAGCATAGTTCACCATCAGAATAATAATAATAATAATAATAATAATAATAATAATAATAATAATAATAATAATAATAAAATAAAATAAAGAGATACAATCAGCGGATATCTCAATTTCAACAGAACAGATTATTCAGTAACAATGAAGGACGATTTTACCAGCAACTAAACAACGACCAAGGCTGGGAGGAAAGTGAAGCACCAGATCCAGAAGAAGCAAGAACATTCTGGTCTGATATCTGGAGCAAAGAGGGAAAACACAAGAAAGATGCGGTATGGCTCAAGGGGTTTTATGAAGAGGTTAAAGAAGTTGTTGGTCAAGAGGAGATTCACATCACAGAAAACACGATTAAGAAAATCCTAAGAAAATTTCCCAATTGGAAGGCACCAGGACCAGATGGGGTCCAAGGATTCTGGCTAAAGAAATTCAGAAGCATGCACACGCAGCTTGCATCAAGTCTAAGAAAATGCTTAGAGGAAGGTAAAACACCATTGTGGATGACAAAGGGAAGGACAGTGCTTATACAAAAAGATAAATCCAAAGGTACAGTTGCAAGCAATTACCGGCCCATAACATGCCTACCTCTTGCGTGGAAATTACTTACAGGCATATTCTCTGACGAAATATACAGATACCTAGAGGGACAAGAATTATTACCTGAAGAGCAGAAAGGATGTAGGAGAAAGTCAAAAGGAACAGGAGATCTACTATATATAGATAAAATGATTCTGAAAGAAGTAAAACAACGAAGAAAAAATTTGTCAATGGCATGGGTGGATTATCGGAAGGCGTATGATATGATCCCACACTCTTGGTTAATGGAATGCCTAGCAGCCCTGAAAGTAAACCAAAATATTCGAAATCTGCTAAGCGAGACAATGAAATCATGGAGAGTAGAATTGATGTGCAAAGATGAAACATTAGGGGAAGTAAGAATCAAGAGAGGGATCTTTCAAGGGGATGCCTTATCACCTTTGTTGTTTGTCATATCAATGATCCCACTTACAAGCATGTTGAGAAAAGCAGCACATGGGTATGAGTTTTCATCAAGTAAGGTTAAGATCAACCATTTACTGTATATGGACGATCTCAAGTTGTACGGAAAGACCCAAAAAGACCTAGAATCATTGATACAGACAGTCAGAATTTACAGCTCAGACATAGGAATGGAATTTGGCCTCGAAAAGTGTGCATCACTTGTCACAAAGAGAGGAAAGATTGTTGAGTCTGATGGCATTACTTTGCCAGATGACAAAATGATCAAGAATCTAAAAGAATACGAAAGCTACAAGTACCTAGGTGTTCAAGAGTTAGATGATATAAAGACGTCTGAGATGAAAGAAAGGGTCAGTAAAGAGTATAAACGAAGAGTGAGGAAAGTGTTAGAGACAAAATTAAATGGAAATAACATCATTAAAGCAATTAATACATGGGCTGTCTCAGTGGTAAGATACTCAGCTCCCTTTCTAGACTGGAGGAAAGAAGAGGTTCAAGGGTTAGATAGGAGTACTAGAAAACTAATGACGATGCACAAAGCACTCCACCCAAAAAGCAATGTAGACCGGCTGTATATTTCACGAAATGAAGGTGGTCGAGGACTTTTAAGCGTTGAAGACACGATAGAAACATCAAAAATTGGACTAGAGAGATACGTACAGGAGAACAAGGAACAACTTTTGAGTGCAGCTAGAAGATCGGACATGGAAGTGAAGGAAACAGTGAAACAATATAAAGATCAAAGAGCAAAAGAGCGCAAGAAAAACTGGAAGGAAAAAGTCCTACATGGCCAATTTATTAGACAAACTGAGGAGATTGCTGGAGAGGAAAGGTGGAAATGGTTAAAAAATAGTGGCATTAAGAGGGAGACCGAGACTCTCATCCTAGCAGCTCAAGAGCAAGCTATTAGGACGAACCTTATCAAAGCCAAAATCGACAAAACACAGGAGGACAGTAGATGTAGAATGTGCGGCAAGGTTGATGAAACTATTAATCATCTCATCAGCGAATGCAGCAAAATGGCGCAGAAAGAATACAAGAATAGACATGATTGGGTTGGGAGAAGAATCCACTGGGACATATGCAGGAAATTTGGGGTACATGTAAGCGAGAAGTGGTACAACCATAAGCCGGAAAGTGTGATTGAAAATGATACTTGCAAGGTACTGTGGAACTTTACCATACAGACCGATCATGTAATTGAAGCTAGAAGGCCAGATTTAATTTTGATCAAGAAGGAGGACAACAACTGCATCATCGTTGACTTTGCCATCCCATATGATACCCGTATAGAGCAGAAGGAGAAAGAGAAAGTTGAGAAATACCAGGATTTAAAGAGAGAACTCCAGAAAATATGGAACATGAAGGTGAAAGTAGTACCCATAGTCATCGGGGCGTTAGGAACACCACCAAAAGACATCAAAAGAAGAGTAGAAGAGCTGGGAATTGAGACCAGAATTGAAGAGATGCAGAAGATTGTAATCTTGCAATCTGCACGAATCCTGAGAAAAGTCCTTGAAAATTGAGGAGACTTGCTGTCACCAATATCAAGGAGACATTACCGCTGAATGAAATGACATCTTATCAGTGTGCGATAATTCTATTATAATAATAATAATAATAATAATAATAATAATAATAATAATAATAATAGTAATAATAATAAAAATGTCCGTTCATTTCGCTTCAATTACTGAGGAAATGCCTCAGCAGCAATGAGGTGCATATCATCATTCTCCGTGAAAATCTTTTTCGCAGATCTTGAACCACGTAAACATAATAATTGACTGCGTAATAGGCTGAAGTTGAGTCTGGTACGCAGCCAGTTTTTCACAACATTTGTGTCATCCTCTCGTTTTTCAGCAATCATTTCTGCAAGGCGATTGTAAAATGTTAAACATTCTTTTGACATATCCCCGAAACATGTGAAAACAAGTGGCGTGAAACTGCCGTGCTCGATGGAATTGACTCGTCTGTTGTAAGATCTCTTTTTAGCGTTTTCATTGGAACGATTTGATGCATGTAAGGTTTGAGTAAGGTACGTTTTAGCTGTAGGGTTAAATACCTTTACGTCCAAGTACGCTACTTGTCCCTTCACCCAAAATCCTCTTGTAGCTACGTCGACTCTTGCTTCATCACTCTTAATAGCAGAAAGTGGTAACTCCTCTCCGGTAATCTGTTAAACGACAGGTTCTACGGCTACGTCTTTGCAGCATTCGGATAGTGCATCTGCGGTGACGTCTCTAATTTCGTTGTGTCTAAGGGCGATAAAACCTCCCTTTGGACACGAGAGTGCGTGATCTAATTTAAATTTTTAACCGCAGACACATTATTGTGGTAGCCTCTTTAACGGGGTATTATATCTGATATATAAACCGTCCCAGAATGATTGCTTACCAAGCAAGAATCCATACTGTTTGATTGGCAGAATGGTTAGCCAATTAGAGGCTCCCTTTTCCATACTTGCTTCTAGACATCTTTTATTGATGGGATCAGAAATATTTTGCTTGAAATGTTCAAGTTTTTCTTCATTTCGTTGAAGTTTTTCGCTGTTGAGCTTCGTACTGTAGATGCTTGAGCTAATTCAACTTTATCGTCGTATATTTCGACTTGGCGTTTCACTTTTTCGACCATCGTTATAGTGGCCTCCCTGGAGTAACGGTATTCAATGGGTGATCTTTCAATTGGATTATGTATGGCTAAGCCACCTTGCTTCACAGGTAATAAAAATAAACTTCTCTCCTCATCATTACAAATGTAACCATTCAAAAGTGCAGAGAGAAACGAGTTTCTAATTGTTTCTTCAAGAGGTTTTAGTTCATTTTCAATATTCGGAATCGTTCTCATCACGTACGTGAATTTGTGTTGAAAACCAAAAACATATGCAGTGTAGGCATAATGTGGATAGAATTTAGCAATGTTCGAAAGTGTTGTTAGCTCTTTCTTCCATGTCGTAACTAAATCTGACAAATACTTCCTTTGATTTTGATCGCTCCCTAAAATTGCACCTAAATGCCGATTTCCGTCGATGGTAATGTTGACTCCCGTACCTTGGAATTCACGCGTGGCTTCCTCTAGATAATCTTCTTTCACTATTAGCCAACTCTTACTGGGTTTTGGATAATAACAAATATTTGGTCCGTGTTGCGTTATTTCCTCGAACCATGAACGAAGACCCTTAACTGTTCCGACACCGATGAAATCATCTGCGAATGCAATCGTTTGTGGTTGCATTGATTTAGATTTAAGATTGAGTAGTGGTGTAATCCCAATAGCGTACATGGCAATTGCAACAGGGTCGCCCTGTGTTGTGCCTTCATTCGAACTTTTTTCTTTTTCGCCGTCTACGAATAATCGAGCAGGTATCTAATAGCAATTGAAGATATATGTTGAAAACTTGGGGCATAACATTTTCATGTTGTGAAGGCTAACGGGCCTGTTGATCGAATTAAAAGCATTCGATGCGTCGATTTGCAATACGCCTTGAGTATCATCATCATCGAACATATCGACAGCCGCATGAACCGCAATTTCACATCCCGATTTAATTTCCCCACATAGTTGAAGATTTCCAGCCGCTTGCATGATGTCTTTTCTAACGCAAGCAACTACAGCTTTGCCAATGATACGTCGCACAACCTCTCCAATTACTATCGGACGTAATCCTGGACATTTGTCCAGTGGTATGAGCCTGCACGCGATATATTCTTACAAACTTTGTGGATCTGATATGCTTTCTGAGCATAACAAATGAGCGAATTTTGCAAGAGATCTTCGAAGATCAATGGATGCTGCTCCAAAAATTTTACTTCCAATTACACGGCGCCATTCATCAGCATCTCACCCTGATTTACCCGAAGAACCTTTTGTTTTTACTGCAGCTTTTAGTATAGCACATTCATCTATGCTTTCAAAAATCACTGGATTGATATATTGATAAGGTCCCTCAAGTAGTAAATCTGAATTCAAGGGGCAAGCATCGGGATGTTTCAAGTGCAACTCATTCATTGTAATGTCATCCATTGGTAAAATGCCATTGCATTGCTCTTCTGATAGTAAACGAAGAGCAGAATTCACTTTTCCTTTTATCATAAGCTTCTGGAATGTCTCACCAACATGTCCCTTGTCTTTTCTACGTGTCTCAGCCAGGCGACTTTGAATGACGAAACACTCTCCAACCAGCTCCGTGATTTTTCTGTCTTGCCAGAGTTGTAATCTTCTCTTAAGAACTTTCCTATTGTCAGATGCCGAACTTTTCGAGTTTACTCGTTGTAATAAAAGACTCGGAAGGACCATAAACATTTTCAAAGCTATATCTCTCTCAGATGACCTGTTATTCAAAAGATCGATAGTATTTGTGAGCTCCTGAACAAAACGCTTACTAACATGTCCCTTTGGTAGCTGAAAAATGTTGTTTCTCCATGTCGACATTTTGTTGTAGGCGTCGTGTATAGCATGTTTAAAGTCATTTCCGTTACCGTTTTTGCTTGTGTCATTTCTATCATTATGGTCATCTTCCGCAGGTTTCTACGACTTGCAAGTCCTTTTATGGTTCTTCAAGCCAGTCAGACTTTTGCATGTTCGCTGACAAGCTTCGCAAGTGTAGGTTGTCGTCGAAGCAGATTCGTTGTTTGACGTGAGCTGCTGTGATGAAGCTGTGGTGTTGTATGTTGACATAGCAGATGGTTTCTTTCAGTAAATAAACTTTAAATCGGCGGTAAAAATATTTTTTTGTTCTTCTTAAACAGTTTCTGAGTTTTTAAACAGTTTGTTTAAAGAAGTTCAGAACGTATAATTTCGTTTCGGTTTCTTGTTTACTTTTGAGATCCGCCATCGTGAACCGTCAACTAGAATAAAGTACTACTGCAGCGAGCCCCGTTTCATTACTGATATCAACCTCAATCCTGTTACGAGTCAAGGCAGTGAAATTTATTGGATCAACATGATAAAAGAGACCTTACCTTAAACCTTAGTTCCTCCAGTCTCCAGTGGAGCAAAGGGCCACCAGCTTCTCCCAGTTGTCACGTTACTCCGCCTTCTCCTGCACCTCTTGGCGTAGCACCTGCAGACGTCGCATGTCGTTCTCGAACGTGGCTCGCCATGTTGTCTTCGGCCTCCCTCTTTTTCTGCTTCCGCCTCGTGACCGGTAGTTCATTGCCACTTTCGCCGGTCTTTGATCATTCATTCTTAGTATATGTCCAGCTGCGCTCAATCTTCTTGCCATTACAGTGTTGTATAGCTCGACATCCTCAGGGATGTTTTACACCTCTTCATTCGTGATGTGATCCGTGTATCTGATGTTAACAATTCTTCGCAAAGACGGCGTGTGAAAGACATTTAACATCTTTCTGATCTTCGAGGACTCCTTCCAGTTTTCGGCTGAGTACAGTACTGTCGGTTTTACGAGCGAGTTAAAAAGCCGTAGCTTGATGCGTCTCGATAACTGCTGATCTTTCCAGATGTTATTCATTCTCTCGAAGACCGATGTTCCCCTGCCAATCCTCAACCTGACGTCCTCATCTGACTCACCGTCACGGTGCAGACAGCTTCCTAGATATGTGAATTTGTCCGTGACCTTCAGAGTCTGCCCATTGCAAAGGATGTCACCAGGCGTCTCACTGCCAACATACATTACTTCTGTTTTCTCACTACTAATTCGTAGTCCAACCGCTCCAGCTTCTTCACTGATCTTATCAGTTAGTAGTTGCATCTCTCTCTGAGTCTCCGTCAGAAGTACTATATCATCAGCGAAGCCCAAGTCTGTAAGCCGTGAGTCGCCCCAAGTGATTCCCAGATTATCGTGTTTTGTGGCATTTCTCAGGACATAATCTATTATTATGATGAATAATAGTGGTGATAAAATACATCCTTGTTTCACGTCTGTGCGGATTTCGAAGTAATCCGACTGTCCGCTTTCGGTTCTTACACAACACTTTGACGCTCTATATAGGTCTTGAATGATATTCACAATTTTTCGTGGTATGCCGTAGTGCAACAGAATGTCCCACACTGATGGTCTATGTATGGAATCGAACGCTTTCTTGAAGTCAACAAAGTTGATGACAACATCCTTCCTGAATTCGCCATTCTGTTCGATAATCTGTCGCAGAGTGAATATTTGTTCACTGCATGATCTCCCAGGTCTGAAGCCAGCTTGTTCATCTCTGAGCTTTCTATCAATAGCTGGTCTGAGCCTATTCATAAGTACAGTGCAGAAGACTTTGCATGGTATTGACAAAAGTGTGATCCCTCTCCAGTTGTTACAGTTGCTGAGATCTCCCTTCTTTGGCAACTTCACAATTTCGCCATTTCTCCACTCATCTGGGATACACCCTTCTGTTAATATGTTGTTGAATAAGTCACAGAGATATTGCGTTGGTGTCTCTCCACACCGTTTTAGAAGTTCGCCCGCAATGTTATCAAGGCCGGCGGCCTTGTTGTTCTTGAGATGTTTAATAGCAATCCTCACCTCTTCTAATGTTATTTCTGAGGTGGCAATATCTAGATCTTCTTGTACTGCAGAATTGTCAACCACAACAGGATGTTGCGGCTCAGGCTGATTTAAGACTTCTTCGAAATGCTCCTTCCACCTGGCTTCTTGCTGTTCAGTAGTTGTAAGGATCTCGCCTTGCTTGGATTTTACCGGAGCGCTTGCATTCGTCCTGGTTGATGTCAAATTCTTTACAATCCTGTATAACGTTCGAGAATCTCCTCGTGCTGCAGCACTTTCCGCTTCCTTCGTTTCTTCCTCGAATCAGGCTCGTTTATCATTACGACAATGCTTCTTCACCATCTTATCCAGGCTCTGGTACTCTCTGGAGAATCTTTCCATTGACTCACGTGTTTTTGCTGAGTCTCTGCAGACTTTCACCTTCCTTCTACTGTCGATGACTTTCCAAGTCTCTCCAGATATCCATTTTCTTTCTTTTTCCCTCTTCTCAAACCAAGTGTATCTTGAGCTGCCTCTGTGATGCTGGTCTTAAATATTCTCCACTGCTCATTTATGACCTGGGGGATATTTTCTAGGAGACTGAATTTGTTTTCCAAATTGATGTTATATTCAGTACAAACTGTCGGGCTTTTGAGTCTTGACACGACATATATAGGTCTTTTCACTTGTCTTTCAAGCTTCTTTAGTTTGATTTTCACTTTAGCAATTACTAACCAGTGGTCGCTTCCAACATCTGCTCCTCTGTAAGATCTTACATCCCTGACCGACGATCGCCATCGACTGCTTACACAGACATGGTCAATCTCATTTTTCGTTAACCATCTGAAGATCTCCAAGTCTTTTTGTGAATTTCTTTGTGTTTAAAAAACGTATTGACAACTGACATGTCATTCATCCCACAGAAGTTAATAAGCCGTTCTCCGTTGTCACTATATTCGCGAGCTGAACCAAAGCAACCTATTGTTTGTTCCCAACCTTCTCGATGTTTGCTTATCTGTCCATTGAAGTCACCAATTAAGAATTTCACATCGAAGTTTGGAGTGTTGTCGATAGTTTGCTGGAGTTGTTCGTAAAAATCGTTTTTCTAATTGTCATCTGCGACGTCTGTTGGAGCATATACTTGAATAATCGTGGCTTTACCAAATACTGTTTGGAATCGTGCCAGTATAATTCTCTCTGATATGGGATTCCAGGACAATAAGCATTTTTGGGCTTGTTTGTTTAAAATAAGGCCAACACCTTTATCATGACTGTCTGGTGACCCTGAATAATAGACAGAGCAGTCCTCGCTCAGCATCACTCCACTCCCACTCCATCTCATTTCACTGATGCCCATGACATCGATTTTGTATCTGGTCATCTCTTGGATTGCTTGTGCTAGCTTTCCAGTTTGAATGAGTGTGCGGACATTGACGGTCGCGATGCGTGTTATGCTGTTTGAACCTAGTATTCGCCCTCTCAGGATGTGAACTTCCTCTCGGCTTTGGTCCATATCCGTCATACTGTCTCCAATTGCTTGATGACGAGCCTTTACAGGGTTCACGTGATTTATGTTATTGTTGGTGGTGGTTTCTGTAGTGTCAGTTTAGTTTTACGGGGTCGGGTTGCTGGCCCGACGCCGAACACCTCCTCTTTTTTCCGGGCTTGGGACCGGCAGTTTGTCAGACAAACTGGCAGAGTTTGATAAAAGGAATAACATAATAAATTGTGATTGGTTACTGAAATGCAAGACGGGGGTACTGACAAATAGGAAATGACAGTTTGGAATAGGGCTACTGTTATGCTTTTTCAGACATCACCTCCGAAGAAAGCTTTGTTTGTTTAATATGTCTAAAAAGAGGAAATGATGTAAGATAAAAGGAAGTGGAATTTAATCTTATTTTGACATTGATTAGAAGATGATTGGATCAACAATAGCCAAGGAGGTATATTGTAGTCGATGGTATAAATGCTGATTGGAACCGAGCATATTTTTCTGGAGTGGGGGGGGGGGGGAGAGCAATAAATTTCAAACTTTATTTTATTCTGTTATCTCATATATCTGAAATATCTGAAGGGACGTTATGTTTTAGTGTATAACCGATGGCAGGGGGGGGGTTGTAAATTTTAATTGAGGAAAAAGTACAGTAAAAACTATCTTTACACAACGGAACATGGTAAACAAGAGCGGAAACCAGTAGTGGTCAAGTGGATAAATCAACAAGTCACCATGCGAAAGGCTCCTGTTTACGGTCCCAAACACCTTGAAGGTACTGCGCTCAATTCGTTTCTGTCCTATAAATAGGATAGAATTGGTAGAGTAAAGAAGCCAATAAATAAATAGAAATGATAAGAAATCAAATAGGGAAAGTAACACACTGCACTGAAGAAATCAAATAAGTTTTATATTTTATTATATTCTTTGTATTTGATAGTATTCTCTTGTATTCTGTTATATTCTTTTGTTTTCTATTAATTCTATTTTATTTTATTATATCCTTTTGTATTCGATTGTATTCTCTTGTATTATAAAATATTTTGTATTGCGTTTGCATTAGGAAAATGTTACAGGCTCTATTCAGGTATGTTGCTCTTTTGGTTTTTACATAGCTTTCTCTTTTTCTCTGCCATTGTTTTCATCTATTTTTCACTGCAAATATATTTTTATTTTTTGTAATTAATAATAAGTACCTGAATTATACGATCATATTTTTTTCGTTTTGTATTGAGCATTAACTGGGTTTAAGAAATGGAGGGAAGTAACGAGAGGGAAGTAGAAAGAGGGATCTAGTGCTAACGATACTGCAGATATTTGCCATTTACGTATTTTGTTAAGTCATACAGCATTATGTATTTAAATAATTTTAGTGAAAACAATGAATAAGAAAATGCAAAGAATCAGATTAAGGTCAATGCTAATGAGTGGCACCAGGGCGGGTTAAAACAGAGACATTAATACAGGTAGCATTTCCATTGCTATATATTTTGCTAGTGAATGAAAACAGTCGATTGAAGATTATTGAACATACAGCAGAGCTTAGGTGTAATGATGAAATAATGTAATGATACAATTGTCTTTGTGAAAAAAAGTAAAAAATTATATACATCGAGTTTGAAGTCGTCTTGCATTCAAATACATAAAAAGAAGTAGAATGATACAAATTAAAAGACTAAAGCAGACTTTTTGAAATGGACATTTCCCGAGCGTCATCTTGCAAGTGTGCCACTGCCCGATATGACTTCTTCTTTACAGGGAAAGCAGTGTGTTCCTGACACGACATACAAGGATACCACGCAACAAATGTTATATTCTTTGTCTTAACTTCTACATTAGCAGTGCACTTAACGTCAGAGGTTTGCGGTACGAATCTTCTTTCTCTACGTTGTTCTGTCTTCAGCATGCTCCTCGCTCACTCCTTTCCACTCCATGTCTCTTCTAGCTACATTCTACCATCGGAGAATCTGTCTTCCTCTCGTTTTTTTCTCTCGAACTGGTTCGGCCCAAGCCTCTTGGATACATTCATGCTCAACCCAGTTCCCGCAGCTTTTCTCTGATTGAAACAATCGCAGTATTTGCCCTTTGTGCAATCCTCATTTGTGCAGTCATTTGTGCATCAGGCCAGTCTTGACGAATGAAGGAGAAACGTCGGCGCTGAGAAAGAATGAGGAAGATCTACTGAAATGAAGATGCTAAGGTGTATCATGGGAACCTCACTTCTGGAGTATTGCACTTGTGTAAAATTGATGCTTCTAAATAGCTTCATCTATACTGTACGAAATATTATAGAGTTTGTAAAACTTTATTACCCAAAGAATGACAAGACAGAAGTCCCAGAGGGAAAACTCCCAGGGGGGAAAAATCAGCACCTTTCCCCCGAAATCCCAAGCCCATTGATGATACACGCATTTACCGCTCACAAATGTTTGCTTCATTTTTGGTTTTAATTTTCTATTTTGCTACCATTTCGTACCTTTAATTTTCTTTCGCAGTATCCATCTGCTAGGGTATCATGGCAATATTCTCAGGAGCTAACACTTTATTGATGGATCGCGCTTTGATACAAAACTAGTTATATACACCAGACCAGTATCTTAGGTATAAATATAGGAGCTTTATCGTGTTGTGGACGTTTTTTCTGAGCTACTTTTCGAGAGATATTTGTCCTATCCTCAGGGTACTGAAATGAAATACAGCTTTTTATGCATGAAAATTCTTCACTTTATAGACTCGTTTAAAGCCATAGATGTAAAAGCTTTATCATGTTATAAGTCGTAAGCTTTCACTGAGCGTTTCGAGAGATACGTTTTTTACCATTACGCTAATGAAGTGGTAAGGTACAGGTCTTTTACTAAGAGTCATGAAATAGTGGAACACTATTGGACACAAGATCACACCTTTAACTGGAAAAATAAAGGGACGAGGAAGGAAACCAACACAACAACGATAAAAATAAAAGAAAATTTATTAGCTACTGCACAGCAGTCACATCAGCAGTATATCTTACAGTCTTACAGAAATATAGATTCCAGCACGAAAGAAAGAAACGGGACAAACATAGGACAGGCATAGCACCATTCCTCAAAACAACGCGATCCTTGTGACCTAATAGGCCCCTGCTCTGAACATGCAAAAGAGCTGTACCTAATCGCTTTTAGTAGCCAGACGATGAGAGAAATATCTCTTAAAACGTGGCCTAGTAAAAGCTTACCACCCATGAAATGATAAAGCTTCTATATCTATGCCCTCCACTGAGCACATAAAGTCAAGCATTTAGTATTTTGCCATGCTATTTATTTTACAATCATGAGTTATTTCTTTAGCCTAATTCAAAATCTTATTAATGTGTGAGCCTGAGATTTTGTTCACTAAATTTTGCAATAACTTTTTTGGACTATAATTTTCGTCACTTATTTGTTCACTGAACTTCTTTCATTTATTCACTTGACATACTTTTGTGGTATCCACTTAAGTAAAAAATATAAATACTTTTGATTGTGGTTATTTACCTAAGAGCAATAAAATGTTATATGACGTTTAATTTTTTAGAAAGCTAATCACATAGCTTGCTTTAATTTCCACTTTATTTACCACACTAAAACACTGGTTAACCTGTGTTTACTCATTTTAGCGTTTTGGTACTTACGAGTGTCAGCGAAAATGTTTTCAGTCAATGTCATTGTGATTCTATTTTTAATTCAAGTTTATGATCCTGAAGTCCATGAAATAGCATAAAAAGTATTTTAATTAAAAGTGTATCGTGATTTTTACGTTTGTAACAAATCCATCTGTGGTTAATGGTATTCTTTAGTTTCCATCATTGTATTTATCTTTAATAAGGAGAGCCGTGATTGAACGCCATGTGCATTTGCACTCTAACCAAGTGGGTCTGGGTTTTATTCCCCTGCCATGAAAAAAGACGGGCACCCGCCCAAGAAAATTCCCTCTGGTACAACAAAAGTTCCTCTTAGAAGCACTATCGGGTGTGAAAATGAAGCTGAAAGCAATAAAAAAATATCCGGGAAAGTATGTAAATGAAGTATTGCTTCTTTTTTACATGTAACATAAGAATAGCAAGGGTTGGAGATACTACCTTTGAATCCTTTCTGAGCCACAGAAGGACACTGGTTACATTGTTAGTCAAATTGGAGGGCATAATATTCCGTCCCTACGATCTATTTCAAAAAGTTAAATCCCAGAGAATCAAAGAAGAAATCATCATCATCATCATCATCATCATCATCATATTTATTTATTTATTTATTTATTTATTTTATAATCTTTATACAGGATAAAACGTTTCAGTTAAATATATACATATCTACAATATATACATAATAAAAAACTGTTCTACCAACGTGTCACATAATGGTATGTGTCAGATGGTTCAATAAAATGGACTTCCAGGCCAGTCTGACAGTTACTAGATCTTTGGTGACACCTTTTTGCTTCAAACTGGATTTGATTACTCTTCCTCCCATATTTTCTTTGGTCTCCCTTTCATAACAGCACCTTCCACTTTCATTGATATGCACCTCTTCACCCAATCGTCAGCTTTTCCCTCCACATGACCAAACCAACGAAGCCATCTTTTCTGCATGCACTCACTGATGCTATCCAAATTTAATCTTTTCCTGAGATCCATGGACCTTAGTCTGTTCTTCAGGGTTACAGTACACATCCACCGAATCATTCTCATGTCATTTCTTTCCATGCAGCTCAGATCTTCAGCTTTTACTGACCATGTTTCGCTGCCATTCATCATAACACTCCGTACCCATTCCTGGTAAACTGCCTTTGGTTGGAAAAGATAGAACTCTACTTGTTAGCTGTGGCAATAGTTCACGAAACTTACTCCACCCACTCCTCATCATAGATTAGTAAATTTCCAATCCGATTTTGGTACTGTCACTTTGACTCCTTATACCTGATATTTATAACATTATTATTACTTTAGATAGCGAATTATTAGAATTCCTTTACCTATTTTTATTATTTTATTTAGAAGAAGCTTTTATGAACATGGAAAGGACAACTTGCCCAGAAATTCAAAGGTAAATATCTCTTCCCGGTGGATGCAAAATACCTCCTAAAATATATAACTTAATTGTTTTTTGAACTTCAAGGAATCATTTTTAATGATGGGTATGGAAAACGTTATTTTTTTGCAGTCATTTTGATTTTAATGTAGCAAAGATGTGACTAATATCCCCCAGA
>RDPX01000454.1:266090-292115 GCA_003991215.1 Morbakka virulenta | reverse complement strand
CCCCCCTCTCTCTCTCTCTTTCTCTCTCTCACTCGCTCGCGCTCCCTCTCCCATTGTTTTACGCCTTTTCCCGCATGATTGTTTTTCAGCTACTATGTGTTTAGATATATTCACTTTCTGTGGCTCTTTGCCTTTATGCGTCCTCACTATTAATTTCATTGTAAGCACAGAAAAACCTTACGACTCACTGAAAAAGTTCCGGTATCTATGGTTTCCACTGAGTCCATAAAGTAAAGAATATTCAAGTAAATAAGAGCTGTATCGAATTACTTCAGTAGCCTGAGGATGGGAGAAATATCTTTCGAAAGGTAGGTGAAAAGAAACTTATGACTCATGGCGTGATAAAGCTGCTATATCTATGCCTTCCAGTGAGTCCCAAAAGTCAAGAATTTTCAATGTATCATTTTCTGTAATATTTTACTTTTGTTTTGTTAGAATTTATGAAAAACTGTTGTTGATAATTATTGGAGAGCAGGAAGAGACGTTTCAACATTTGAAACAGTGGTAGCAAAAAGTGCAATGTCATCCACATAAACAATATCAACACTTTTGTGTGTAAGATTATTATAGGATAAGACTCCATGTTCCGTGAGCATCTTCTTAACCCAAACTTCGCTTTTTATCAAGTAGTGTTTTCTATACTTTCATCGTACATATAGTCATTCAGTTATTCGTAACATGTGGTTTTCTACGCTTGCGATTTAACGAGGTTCGTCTTCGACATGTCACCTCAATGATTTACATATTCAAAGACATCACCAATACGAAATTCCGTCGTTATGGCCATGTGAAAAGTATGCTCGTATTTACATAGGCAGGGGTAACACTTGCTATGTATAATACACACTCACACATATATATAGTTGATATATATAATATTTTGTAATATATATGTGTAATATATAGTTGCTGGAAAATGTGTGGTAACATTTGATGAAATTATCAATCATCTCGTCAGCGAGTGTAGAAAATTACACGGAGAGAATGTTGAAGTAGACGTGACTATGTCGGCAGAAGAACTCAATTGGATATTACCAGAAACGTCAAGATACATGCAAGTGGTACAGCCATGCAAGAAAACGTTGTTGAAAATGATACTTGCAAGGCACTTTGGAACTTTGATATTAGGACTGAACAGGTAACTGAAACTGGAAGGCCAGATTTAGTTTTGATTAAGAAAAAGGAAAGTCATTGTTTTGCTGTTGATTTAGCCATTTGAAATGATACCCAGATGGATCAGAAGGAGAAAGACAAAGTTAATAAATTAAGGATTTATAGAGATAACTCCAGAAACTCTAGAGTATTAAAGTAAAAGTAGTCCCGATGGATACTGGAGCATTAGGAACACCACCAGAAGACATCAGAAAGAGTAAAATAACTAGGAATAGGGACAAGAATTGAAGAGATGCGGAAAACTGTAAAATTGCATTCTGGAAGGATCCTGAGAAAAGTCCATGAAAATTGAGGAGACGCTGCCTCTAGTGTCAATGAGACATTACCATTGATTGAAATCAATATAGTATAATTCTGGTAACAAAAATAATGATGATGATGATGATGATAATAATAATAATAATAATAATAATAATAATAATACACTTGATGAGTAAACATTGATTAAAGATCTGGAACAGGAGAATGTGTAAAGGTACCTTGGTGTTGACGAATCCAATGGAATCCAACATGCTGCAATAAAAGAAAGACTTATAAAAGAGCTTTTAAGAAGGACACGGTTAATTTTCAAGACCGAGCTAAATTCCAAAAATTCACGACAGACAACACATTAACTGCCCCTGTCATCACACACAGCTTCAATATAATTGATTGGAACCATACCGAAATGAGAAGATTAGACACTAAGATCAAGAAATTACTGACAACTCATAACATGGACCACCCAAAACCCGATGTTCAACGTCTTTACCTGCCCAGAAAATCCGGTGGGAGACGGCTGATACAACTCGAACTTTCTTATAAGACGTCCACAATTTACCTTTTCTGATATTTAGATCTATCGGAAGATTGGATGTTGCAGTTCGTCTTTAGCCATGAAAATTTAAAAGGTTCTCATTCTATTGTTAAGGAAATGAAACGGTTTGCGCGAGAGCTAGACCTTGATTTGGAAATTGAGGTGGAAGGGAAATTGAAGAATACTGAGAATGCCCGCAAATTAAAAAGATTAGAAAGAGAAAAGGGAAAGAAGGTTATTGACAATGCCTGGAAGTCAAAACAGTTGCATGTCCAATACGAATGCCGTCTTGGGTAACATTGTATGCCCACAGAATTCCGTCTTGGGGAACATTGTATGAGATGCAAATATTTAGTGGCTCCAAGCTCCAGTGATGAGTGGTTGGACACGAAAACAATTCTCTCAAAGTTGAACATTATNAGGAAATGAAACGGTTTGCGCGAGAGCTAGACCTTGATTTGGAAATTGAGGTGGAAGGGAAATTGAAGAATACTGAGAATGCCCGCAAATTAAAAAGATTAGAAAGAGAAAAGGGAAAGAAGGTTATTGACAATGCCTGGAAGTCAAAACAGTTGCATGTCCAATACGAATGCCGTCTTGGGTAACATTGTATGCCCACAAAATTCCGTCTTGGGGAACATTGTATGCCCACAGAATTCCGTCTTGGGGAACATTGTATGAGATGCAAATATTTAGTGGCTCCAAGCTCCAGTGATGAGTGGTTGGACACGAAAACAATTCTCTCAAAGTTTTGCATATACTTTTTACGGGGTTTTTTTCTTCCTTTGGAATAAAAAGGCGCTTCACTTTTTGTTTTTACTTTTAATTGGTTTTTCAAATTGATTTCAAGGGTCCCCCAGCGGAAAGTATGGCACGAGGTCTTGAATTGCTGTATGCTTTAGGAGGTAAGATGTCTTATATGAACTATTCTGCTCTGTTTTACTTGGATAATGGCAGGTGGCTCACGACGATGACAACGACGACAACGATGACAATGATTAATACGACGACGGTGTTGAAGAAGGTGATGATGGTGATAATGATTGTTATGATTATGATGATTATGATGATAACAATGATGATGATGGTGACGGTGAAGATGATTATGGTAATGGTGGTAATGATGATTATTATAATAAAGATGATGATAATAAGGATGATAAAGATGATAATGATAAAGCTTATGATATTGGTGGTGATGATAATAATGATAATGATGATGACGAAGATGTTGATGAAGATGACGGTGAAGGAGATTATGATAATAATGGGAATGATATTGATAATAATGATGATTATTATCTTGAGGATGATGATAATAAGGATGACAATGGTGATGATAATGATGATGATAATGATAAAGGCGATATATTGGTGATGATAGTGATGATGATAATGATAATGATAAAATGATTTTCTGAAAATTTTGTTGTTCGACTAACGGCACGTGTTTGTATCTCGGTAGATCCAAATTTTGCTGCTCCACATCAACGTTTGCCTTAATGACAAAGTTTAGCTTGTCTTGGTCTTTTCTATAGGTATTATCATGGTAAGTGTTCTGATAAACCTTCCTTGCTGTTACAATTTCGGTTTGGTGCATCTCAGGTGACTCGTTTCTCTTAACGTCTTTCAGCCTTATGAATGTAGTTTCTTTCCACGAAGAGCGAGATGGTGAAATTCTTTGGTTTTTGAGTGCTTTTCTTCATCATATTACTTGAATTTGTTTAAGATTAGAGTCAATCAATTGGTTTCATTTTCTTTTCTTTCATTCATTCTTTCTTTCTTTCATTCATTCTTTCTTTCTTTCATTCATTCTTTCTTTTCTTTCATTCAGTCTTTCTTTTTTCTCTCTTTCATTCATTCATTCTTTCTTTCATTCATTCTTTCTTTCATTCTTTTTTCTTTCTTTTCTTTCTTTTCTTTCTTTTCTTTCCTTTCTTTCTTTCTTTTCTTTCTTTCTTTTCTTTCTTTCATTCTTTCTTTCTCATTTCTTTCTTTAAGGCAACTGGTGCCATGATGGAGAAATTTCTGACGTTCTCCAATGCACGAAAGGAGAGAAAGACACGCTGTCTTAAACCGTAATCTGCTAAGTGAAACGGTTCGTGTGCAACTAAATGCTGTAGACACATTTAGTTGAAGTCAAGAAACATTTGCGCACATTCATACAGATACACGCAGGGAAATGTAATACGGGTTAGCTGGTAGACCATATATCCTAAGATTGAGCCATATAAAGATACTTAGATTACTATAAACGTGTTTTTGAGTCCTGGTTTAACTATATATGTATATGTGTGTGTATAATTTACCTTTTTTATCATTTTTTACAGCACTTGATGACAAAGGAAATCTTACTGACCCACTCGGTGTACAAATGGCTGAATTCCCGTTAAATCCAATGTTTAGCAAAATGCTTCTCATGTCAGGTATGGTGGTGTGATTAATATGCAAGAGATATTGGTTGAAAACGAGGGTTTGTGTACCCTATTATTATAACAAGAAGAAAAAGAAATAAAATAATATTTATGGTTACAGATTTCCTTGTTTTCCTCTTTATAGCTTTCAACCCGTCAATATTGTATTCAGTTACCATACACTATTTCTTATAACTGTACATTCATGTATATTAATGGCTGAAATCATATAACAGCATTTAGTCGAGACCGAAGTGTTGCCTTAAACTTACTAAAATGCTTATTTTTATTAACCAAATTTGGTTTTCTTGTATAAGATCTGATTGATTTTCAAAACCTCCAGATATTTGTAGTTCTGTCCGAATTTTAACTCTTTTTTTCACTTCATTGCTTGATAATGTAATAACTTCATAGTCTGCTGGTTTTTATCACTATGTTTTCAATACAGCACACTTCTTTATTTGAAATTGATTATGTGTATTAACTTTGGAGACTCGCATCATTAGTACCAATTGAATCCCCCTTGTGTTTTACCCATGCAGGTTAATTTCACCTATAAAGAGGAGATGATATGTATCATGTTTGCGTTTTCCGAAGGATATCGACCCATATTTCGTGTAGAATGATGATAGAGATAGCATTGACGAAAGAAAAGGAGACAAACTATCCCCCCGAAAAATTCTCCGTCTCATCTTCACGTCACTCAGCTCTTCTTGCTGGTACTAACAATGTTATTTACTGTTTTCCTAAGATCAAATCTTTCTAAAAGCCATGAATGATGGATCGTTTCGTAGGCATTTTTTGTAGTCAATTCCAGCTGTGTTTATCTTTCCTGTCTTGAGTAGCATCTTGTCAATAATAAACTGTTCTTTGTACTTTATCTGTTTTGAGATATACTTCTCCCATTATCATAGCTTGACGGTGGAAAGTATCTCTGGAAACGTGCTCAGAAAATGCTTGTGACTCACGACATGATAAATACCCTACGTCAGTTATTATTATTATTATGTTAATTGTTGTTGTTATGTTATTGTTGTTGTTGTTATTATTATTGTTGTTGTTATTGTTGTTGTTATTGTTGTTGTTATTGTTGTTGTTATTATTATTGTTGTTGTTGTTAGCCCTTGGTGAACAATAGTATGTTTACGTGGGATTTACTATTGTAACTATTCGAATGAACGATAGATTCTTAAAGACACCATGTGACATTCTACAGCAAAAAAGAATGAGTGGATAAGAAAAATGTCCACGTGGTTGTTTGCTATGCGAATGATTTTATTATGAAAACTTCAATATACTATTCATGTTTGGTGTGATATTTTCTCTGGTCCTTCAAAGTAGTTGCTTGTGAAGTACCTTTTTACTAAAATTTTTGTGTTTCTTTCTCCCAGTACCTTTGAGGTACATTTGAATTCTTTTGACTTCATGTGAGTTCTGTTCGAATCAATTTTGACTTTCGAGTAAGTTTGGGGTTTCTATTGGCTGCTTACACGGGCCTCCTTTTCATCAACGCCACGTATTACTTAGTCTAACTAACGTATTTGTCGATCATTGTAAAAGTAATATTTCATATGTGTTGCAATATATCTTGGGGACATTTCATTTTTAGGTGAATTTGATTGTGGAGAAGAAGCACTCACCATAGCAGCTATGGCACAGCTAGAGAATATATTTTTTGTTTCGTCAAGTCAGAGACGAGCGTCAGTAAGTTGACTGTGATGTAATTTCATTCATTCCTGAATGTTCTACTAGCTTAATTTCCAATCATAATGCTCAGGTGATTCATAGAAAATAAGGATCATCATATTATTATTATTCGATGTCTAGCAGTATTGCCAATCTTGTTATTGTTCTTATTCTTTTATGATATGTTTGGTTTGGAATCTTAGCCTTTTTTTGTATTATTTATCTTTTCCTATGGATAGTACGCAGTAAACGGTGTGAACGTTTCCATGTGGTATTCCCAGTGTATGCACAAAGATCGCGAAGAGTATATATATGTTTATTTTATTTTTCAGTAACTATCACTCCTGCGTTAAAGTACGTAAATAGGAATATAGGCATATTGTCTTCGTATAGTTCTGCCTCCCTTCTCTGTACCTTTCTTCAATTTTACTTTTGCCACAAGTATTGCAAACAACATATTTACCTACGCCACCTACTGCTACTTTTGCTACTGCACTGTGAAAGGTTTTGTAAATGAATGGTAATACTATTTATTGTTTTAGTGGTGATAGTAGCAATAGTACTAACAGTGATATTAGTAGTAGTAGTAGTAGTAGTAGTAGTAATAGTAATAGTAATAATAGTAGTAGTAGTAATAGTAGTAATAGTAGTAGTAGTAGTAATAGTACTGGTAGTAGTAGTAGTACTACTACTACTACTAGTAGTAGTAGCAGCAGTAATAGTAGTAGTAATAGTAGTACTACTAGTAGTAGTAGTAGTAGTAGTAGTAGTAGTAGTAGTACTGGTAGAAGTAATAGTAGTAATAGTCATAGCAGCAGTGGTAACAGTGGTAGTAGTAGTAGTAGTAGTAGTAATGGTAGTAATAATAGTAGTAATAGTAGTGATAGTAGTAGAATTAATAGTAGTAGTGGTAGTAGTATTATTAATAGTAGTGGTAGTAGTAGTAGAATTAGTAATAGTAGTAGTGGTAGTAGTATAAGTAGTAGTAGTAGTAGTAGTAATAGTAGTAGTACTAGTAGTACTAGTAGTAGTAGTAGTAATAGTAGTAGTAGTAGTAGTAGTAGTAGTAGTAATAGTAGTAGTAGTAGTAGTAGTAGTAGTAGTAGTAGTAGTAGTAGTAGTAGTAGTAGTAGTAGTAGTAGTAGTAGTAGTAGTAGTAGTAGTACTAGTAGTAATAGTAGTAAAAGTAGTAGTAGTAGTAGTAGTACTAGTAGTAATAGTAGTAAAAGTAGTAGTAGTAGTAGTAGTAATGGTTGTAGTAGTGGTAATAGTAATAGTAGTAGTGATAGTAGCAGTGGTGGTAGTGGTGGTTGTGACAATAGTACTAATAGTAGTGGTAGTAGTAGTGGTAGTAGTGGTAGAAGAAGTAGAAATAGTATTGATAATACAGGTAATAATAGTATTCGTAGTAGTAGTAGTGGTAGCAGCAGCAGCAGTAGTAGTAGTAGTAGTAGTAGTAGTAGTTGTTGTTGTTGTTGTTGTTATAATGATAGTAGCTGTTGTTGTATTTCTTAAGCCTTGAAGAATTAGGACATGGTCAATTTTGAAAAAAATGCCAAGGTTTACATGTGACGACTACGAAAGGATAACGCAACCGATCAATGTCCCTAGACTGTTTGACCCTGTGAAATAGCTTCATGTACCCTCCAGTTACCCAAGGGTGCCCCATGGAAGGAAAATCTAGAAATTACATGGTATTCACCTTACGGCAGTTGAGAAATCTAGTGGTCAATATAAATAGTGAAATGCAATTTTGGTAGCTCTTCTAATCTAGGCGCTCGACACTATCAACGAGGACCTCGAGTGATTACTACCCATATGCATGTGGATGCCATCAAAGATGTTGAATATGACCAGAGTCCTTTGATGACAGATTAGCCCGATATTTTGGTGGTTTTGGAAGCAACGCAAAGTGTCACGACACTGTTCCTGCTGGATTTAGAACAGATGCCCTTTACAAGCTTCATAAAAAAGATCAATCCAAAACTCCCAGCCTATAGTAGCAAATACCACTAACCACCGTATTACCAACCATCGAATTCTTTTATGTTAGTGTTGTAGCTTTAGCAACAGAGTTAAAATATCTTCTAGCTACAATCAGTGGCCTGGATAATGCCTCCAACGGTTGGATTCTTACTATTAAATAGATACAAGATATGGATTATGTCTCCAGTGTAAATATTCTTTCCCCATTCCCGCTCCTACTGCACTGACCATTATCAGAGATGCCAGTAGAAAATAAAGCCTTTTGCCCATTCTCGAGATGTAATTTCCAATGATGGTCATTGACAGAAAAGATCATCGATACTTATACTTCTGTATGGTGATACTTGTGACTGTTGTGAAAGGTTATATTTTGAATTATTTTGCAAACTGATAATTAATTAAAGTTGTTTTGTGAGCTGTTAATTACATGTGAAAATTGTAGCTGAGAAAATACGAGAGTCACTAAGTATCTTCAAATTCTGTGAGCTTGTTTTTTCGCATATTATTTGTCCGCAATGAAGTTTACAAATCGTTGCACGTGTGCTGAAGGGAAGCAATATTAATCCGACCAATAGTAGTAAAACTCCCTAAACCGGGGCTTCAAATCAGTCACTGTTAAAAGGTGACTTCTAATGACATGGTTATATTAAATACACATTAACAGTAGTTATAACCTCGTAACCTAATGAGCAAATATCTCAAATCATCAGAAGGTAAATGAATTTTTTAAAGCCTTCGTTACCTAGAATGGTATTTTGAAGAGGCAAGACTAGAAAAAGACTGGGGGAAAAACCCCAGCAAGACAGGACAGGAGAAAAAGGGAGGAGGGCTTTGGTGTCGGACTTGTGACCGACATTGGTTTCTTTATACTGTGTTATGTGGCCAACGCTCACCATTCTCACAACCACACTTACAGAATTACATAGATTTAAATAGAGAAAGTGTCACATTTACAGGAAATAGTTTTGTAATATTAATTATGTCATGTGTTTTGCCTTCAGCTAGAGAAAATATGGGTGATATTTGTATTGAGTGAATGTTGGAGGGAAACCTGATAAACTAATGACTGAAAGAGAAGAGTAGTGAGATCAGAGAGCAATGTCTGTGGTGAAAGAACTGAAAAATTGATGTTTTGTGGTGAAATATTTTTCTTAATTTGGATAGGTTTCCACCTTATTTTGCTATTTGTCGAAGAGGGTTTGAAAGTGGTGAAAGCAAGTCAGGATATTTTAAGGTGTTTTTTGCTATTCGACGAATTTCAGATTTGAAGGGACCATAGAAAATGAATGGTGCAATATCGCTGCTAAGTTAAGGCATGGGGACAATGGAAAAAGCAAGTGCATCTCTCTTGTTGAATGATTTATGTGTAAATATGCCCTCGCTAATGGATATATCGAAATCAAGGCATGCAGAGTGTTCACCTCAATGCTCCAGCTTCAACTCCTTTTCTGGTAGTATATCAAGCAGTGGACTTGTTTGTGCCAACTCATTGTTGTTAAGAGGGCAGATTTTATATATATGAGGAGCCGTGGCTTTATGGTCAGTGCAGTTTCACAGTAATCAAGAGGTTTCCGGGCTCGATTTCCCGAGCGGGCGAAAAAAAAATTTTGAACTACACAAAAGAAAAAGCCATTGGTTGGCGTCAGAAAGGTCACCCGGCCAAGAAATTCCTCGCTACCAAATTAAAGACCCTTTCAAGGGCACTGTCTGAGCCTTAGTTACAGGGGGAAAATGACGTTAAAACAACAAAAATAAGAAAAAAAATATTCATAATTATTAATAACACAAGAAATGTATTTATTTTGTATATATATATATATGTATATATGTATATATATAGTCAGTGCTTACTAACCTCAATTTCTGACTTTATATCTTGATGTGTTGGTATGTACAAATACATGATTGATTATAATGCTACAACATTGATTTTTACGCTATCTGGTTATTTTTCTTTTGTACTTGATAATATACTAACTTGCTTATTTATTTTATACAGGACAGGGCTAAACTGAAATTCTCCACCCACGAAGGTGATCACCTGACACTTCTTAATGTGTACAGGGCATTTTTAAAGGTACGGTTAATTTACATGTTGTTGAATTTTTAATATGCCCAGCATGTGTAACTGGCCGTAGTAGTGAGTTCACCTCGGGTAACAGCTTGTGCTGAAACAATATAAAGTATTTTGTGACTTCAGTTTTAGTTAGGATATAATGGTTTGGTCTACTAGTTTCTTTCTTATTATGGTATTAAAAGTATTTTTTGACGAAAAATTAGCTTAACTTAAGTTGCATATTTATGTGTGCACGTATTTACTTACGTATTTACGTAGGTACATACAGGAATTATTTGCATACTTATGCAATTACTAAAGTTCAGTCTTTTTGATCGACATACATACTTTTGAGTAAATAACTCGCCTACATATAATTTCTTATTTCCTGTGATCAGTTATTTGTTTTGTAATGAAATTCACGTAAACAATGTGTTCAATTTGTATGTAAAGTTTGATTTTTTATTGTTTTTTTTCCAACATTTGATAGAAGCTATTAAGAGGAAATACGGTAAGGACAACCACTGACCTACGTGTTTACGTGCTTACGTACTACTCACTTTCTTACCTACATACATACATACATACCTACATACAAACATACGTATATACATGTATACGTACGTACATAGGTACATACATATATATACATACATAAATACATACTTGCGTGTTTTGCGTATTTGCCTACTTTTATAATGACATACTTAGCAATTTTTACGTAAGTGTATGTGTACCATCTTGCACACTTTCTGAGACTTGTGTCTTTCGTTAAGTCTGCGACTTTGTATATATATATATATATATATATATATATGTGTGTGTGTGTGTGTATGTGTGTGTATGTACATGCGTAGGCCTAACAGTAGGAGTGCTTCCACACTTCCCAAAAGCAGTGCTCGATGTGAGGGATCCTTGGCAAGTATAGTTGAGGTAAACACCCTTTGCCCTGAATTGTCTTTTTACTTGGGTATATTCCACGATAAAATCAGAAAAAATGAGATTTAATTACTTAGAACGGTGTAATTGCAGACGTTAAGACTTAACGTAAAATTGTCTGCATCTTAGTCTCGAATACTGAGACCCCATGGACTTCAGTTAATTTTATTTGCACCTCTGAGTCTAGTTTTTTGAAATACGCGCTCCAGCTCTGATCGAATACATTTAATAAGCACCATTACACTTTATCGATCACTTATGATATGTATTGCCTGAGCATCAATTTATTCTGTGTAAAACAGTGTATTACTTTTGTTAATATATTGAATTTTACAGCCACAATTTCTGTCATGTTGCAAGTATACTTTAACGGCAAAGGGTAGCGTATTCTTTGTGTTTATCTACGATGCAGTAGAAACTGTATGCAGAGAGAATTTTCAAAACTGATTTTCTGCTTATTTTAACCTTGTTTTTTTCAAGTATAACAAAAGTTCAAGGTGGTGTCAAGAGAATTTTCTGAACTACAAAGGTAATTATTTATATTCATAATATTGTTTGTTTGTTGGGGGTGTGAACAATAAATTACAGAGCCGATTTGTCGCCATTGTTATCTACTTCTTTCAACGTCTTCCTCCTCTTCTTCTTCTTCTACTCATATTAATACTACTACTTTTTTCTACTTTTTTCGTTCTTTATTTTCTTCTTTTTCTTTTTTATTTCTTTATTTTTCTTTGTTTTACTTTTATTTATTTTTTATTTATTTTTCTCGTTATCTTCCTTAATTCATTCGTTATTTTTTATTTTCCTCATTTGTGTTTTTTTTCGTTTTGTTTTTTTTCCTTTTACTATTATTCTTTTCCTTTTTCTTCTTCGTTTTTGCTTGCATACCAACCATCATCACCACGACCAGTTGTTTTTTTACTCCAATCTGCGATCAAGTCGAAAGTGGGTGAACCATTTATTGACAGAGACTGCGAATTCAAAACCCAGACTGGAGTAGGCATTGGTTGGGCACCTTACTCTTGAATAAATTCTCTAAGCATTTAGGGCCATTAATGGACATTTTTGTTATGTTTACCCCTAACCAAGGCTTGAAGTCACTTTAAGTGCATAGATTCACTTTTGTTATTTGATACTTTTTCTTCTTTGTACGTTTTAATATTCTCAATTTATTGGTGTCTCCCCACACCCAATTCTATCACCAAAATCATGTACAAACGCAGTAGTATGCCACTTATAACGGAAAAATGAATTCGGCGCAGTACTTTGGTTCACGGTGATCTCTTGATTTATCGCTCAGCCACTACCGCACTGAAATATTGTATTGGTCAAGTTTAAAACAAAAAAAGGACTACTGCATTCGTCGAATTTAGACCAAAAAAAAACGGGAATCTTTTTTAAAAATTTGAGATTCGTTCTCGAGAGGTCTCCTGCATAATGAAAGATGCACGGGACCACTGATGCTTGCTTGTAAGTTAAAATTTATCTCAAAAATGGTGCTCAGCAAATTTAAGCTCCCTTTAAACAGAAGGGCAGTGCAGCATAGTTTTCTTTTGTGGGCATGACTTACGGAGAAAAACAAATGGATGAAGCAATGCAGAACTATTGAGGTAACAGAACAAACAGGAAAAGGTAGACGTAGGAAACACGTGGAGTGATTTTTTTTAGCAGAGTCTAAAGGAAGATAAGGTGCAAGGCAAAAGTCTGGCACGTTATGCACCACCGAAGAAATGGTATAATGAACCAAGTTAAACTCACGGCAGTGATTTTGAAGAATCTGATGTTTTCGGGCCAAATGAAATTTTAATGTATGCATATCGATTCGGGGCAGCATACTCTGATTTTTTTAACGTCTTGAATAATAGAAACAGTTTTGAGGACTTGATGCACAAGATTTCATTGCCCAAATGGAAACCTGAAGCAGGGACTGAGAAGCAATAGATGGAGAGAACATTTTAAAAAGATTTTTGGTAACAAGATTTTTGTAAAATCGTGATTGAAGGAGGGACTGAAAAGTGATAGCTGGAGAGAGTAACACTCCCTTACTCTCTCCTTAATTTTAATGATGTCAGTGATTATAATAATGATGATAATGATGCCGATAATGATAGCATGATTTTAATTCTTTTGTATTTATTCTTTACTTTGAAGCTTTGACACATGCAGTTAAGATAAGGGAACAGTTGGTAAAAATGATGAAAAGATTTAACGTACCAGTTTCGTCTTGTGGAGGTAAAAATTCGATATCTTTTTGTGTTGTATCGACTTTCATTCGTTATACCTGTATTTTGATATAACCAATTACATTAATACCGTTTATATTGATTCTGTCTTAAATGTTGATTTGAACAGATCGTGCTAATCACCAGTCAGAATAAAATACAAGCAATACAAAACCCGATTGGATCTGAAAGTTCGTTTTCATCAGTTGCAATATTCGTATTTTTGAATTTAGATCCATAGTTCATCATTTGTATATGACGAATGGACACCGAAGGTTGTGTTGTTGTTAAAACACCAATAGTTTGCTACGTTGCAATCAAGTATATATATATATATGGTTGAGCACTCTGTCTGAGATTTGGGAACCTGTTGTTAGCGTAATGCAATGTTCACTGCGCGTGCGTGGTTTGAGCACTCTGACAGGATCCCACAATAACTCTTTAAGCTGTGTTTGCTCCGGCAATATGGCCAGAGAGTTATGTCTCACAAGCTCTGTGCTGCACTGATGAGCCCACAAAGGGCGAAACAGTACTGTCTGCAGATTGAGTATATATACATATATAGATAGATATACATATACATATGTATATATATGGCGAACGATAAAAATGTNATGGTTGAGCACTCTGTCTGAGATTTGGGAACCTGTTGTTAGCGTAATGCAATGTTCACTGCGCGTGCGTGGTTTGAGCACTCTGACAGGATCCCACAATAACTCTTTAAGCTGTGTTTGCTCCGGCAATATGGCCAGAGAGTTATGTCTCACAAGCTCTGTGCTGCACTGATGAGCCCACAAAGGGCGAAACAGTACTGTCTGCAGATTGAGTATATATACATATATAGATAGATATACATATACATATGTACATATATGGCGAACGATAAAAATGTCAACAACACCTAGTTTAGAACTGTCAGTTTCATGTTTTCACAATCGTCAGATTAACAAAATCTTGTTTTGCAGAGGGTTGTGAAAACATGAAACTGACTGTTCTAAACTAAGTTTTGTTGATTTTTTTCTGTCGTTCGCCATATGATTGCTCCAATATTCTTATATTATTGAGCACTGTCGATAGCTAATAATTACTTCGATACTGATATATATATTATAAGTATATATATATATTATATATATACTTACTATCATTATTGTGATGCTGATGATGATAATGATGGTAGTGGTGGTGGTGGTAGTGATGCAATACCCCAGATGATAAAAATGTGAAAATATGAACAAAAAAGGCAAGTTGACAAGTACAAATGATATATATCATTAGAAGTAGAATTGAAAACCAAAACACGCAGGGAATTGAATACATGCGTACTTGTGATGAAAAGAATTGGGAAGAGATTTTCGGTGTATAGAAAGTGAAAGCAATGTTGCGTTTCTCTGACAGGGAGAAGCACTGGCATTTGATACTTTTCTTTCTTAATTTATAGTATCCTTTACGTTTTAATTTGGTATTTCATAAATTCTATACAAAGAGGATATTTCGGGATATATAAGTTAATTACCTTAATCAAATATTCTGCAAATGGTTTTTACCCCTACAATGCTCAATTCGTTAATACTTTACTTTATCGCATGTATAACCGAGTTTTGTTAGTTAGTTTTATGTACTTTTTTTTCATTTACAGACGATGATCAAAGTATACGTCGATGTATTACAGCTGGCTTTTTCGCCAATGCAGCAAAATATCATCCAAGTGGTGAATACAGGTATGGAAGCTAACGCCCTCTCTCTCTCTCTCTCTCTCTCTCTCTCTCTCTCTCTCTCTCTCTCTCTCTCTCTCTCTCTCTCTCTCTCTCTCTCTCTCTCTCTCTCTCTCTCTCTCTCTCTCTCTCTCTCTCTCTCTCTCTCTCTCTCTCTCTCTTTCCCTCCCTCGCTTACTCTTTCTCTCCCTTTCTCTCCCGTTCTCTCTCTTTCTCTTCCTCGCTCTCTTTTTCTCTCTCGTCCTTTTCCTCTCTCTCTTTCTCTTTCACTCTTTCACCTTTTTGTATTTCTCCCTCATTTTTTGCTGATGTCTGTAATTCAATCACTCTGTCATGCGATTTATTTTTGACAAAGATACCATCTCCTGTTTTCCTAATTTTGAACTACTTGTGTGTGTGATACCGTATGTATTTATTAAGGAAGCAATTTTTATTTCACTTTTTTTTTATTAGTTTAGGAAAAATTTTGAAAATGTAAGTGGCATGAAACTTTATTGAACAAGTGCTTATATATTTTTTGACTAGACAATGTGAAATTTTCTCCACGGTCAGTTTATTGAATATTACTATCAAACACATGCTAAAAAAGACTGGGTCACTCATAAAATGACAACTTCCTTTTTAAAGCTTGGAGATTGCGCCCCCTTGAAATAGTGAAACAAGGATAGTTATAAATTTTTGGATTGAGAGAATTAACAAAGAACAGTATTCCTTAATGTGCTATTTCCAGGCTATAAAGTTGCATTTTGACTTAAATAGTAATGGCCATTCTTCTACATACTATAATTTTTCATTGCTAACTATGGAATTCTATTTGAACCAGTGTTTGTAACCTGAAACGTCTTCGAATCTAATTCGAAGACCCTTTTGTTTTCTATATTGTTGGGCTTTTTATAATTTATAGAATTTCGCTCCAATTTTAGACTTACTAATTTCAAGGAGCCTTTTATTAACCTTCAGATATTTGATGGCATTCATACAACATTATATTAACACAATATTAAATATTTTATTTGTTTTAGCTTACCGATTTTGAATTCCATTTTCCGTCTTTAGGACCATTAGAGACGATCATCCATTGCATCTTCACCCACAATCCGTTTTGGTGACCGAGAAACCTCCTAAATGGTATGTTTGGGTATTTACTTCCATTTTCCTGCCGTATTAAAGCGCAAGTACATATCTCCTCTTTCTGAATTAAGGAAATCGAATTTTTATTCGTATGTGAAATGCCTGTTTATGAAAGGCACTCATAAATAAGTGTTGGCATTTTTTATGCATTGCATGAATCCAAGCAAAAACGCTTTGTATGGTAAGTAGCAGTGTTATACTGGTCGGCAATTTCTTCAAATTTCAACTGTGTAGCCAATTTTATTTGTATTCGGAAACTTTCAGTGCAGTATTAATTAACAAAACATTTGTGATGAGATAAAGAATGATGATTTATTGTATATATTTTTTTAAAAAAACAGTGTATGCTCATTGTTTTACTTCTTTTAAATGTTAAATTTGGAATCCTAAGTTGAGGGATGGATTTTTATGTTTATCATGTGATGCATTCCCATGAAAGGTGTGAGAATCTATACTGAAGCAGTGGATGAAATTGGATCCAACTGCTTCTGGAACTAACAACTTACCCAGCCGTTTTTCTTTTCTCAAAGCATTATCCCATTCCTAAATCTTTCACCATTTCCACCGGTTTTTTCCCGTTTTCAAATGATGTACCTTTCTCAAGGCCCTTACCCCATTTTGAATATTTCCTTTCATTTCATAACTACTTTAACTAGGCCAAATCTTTTCCGTTTTACTGACCCTATCATACTTATGCATGCGCGTTTTTCCCCCGTTCCCAAGACTTTACTTCCATTTGAAACCGTTCTTCACCTCTCAAACCTATCCTCCAATCTCAAACCGTCCTTCCATCAGAAATACCCCCTCGCCTTGTTCAAATCTTTCCTCTATTTCAAGAGTTTACCCCCATTTTAAACCTTTCCTTCCTTTTCAAACCTTTCTTTTCCTCACAAACCTTCCCAACCTTCTTAGACTTTTCTTCCATTGTCACACCTTTCGTACCTTCTCAAACCTTTCATTCCTTGTTAAACCTTTAGTCCCGTTTTGATGTTTTCCTCTCGTTTTAAGAGTTTCCTCTTATCTCAAACCTTTCTCCACTTTCTAAACCTGGTTTGGCACCTTAAACTTCCCCTCCTTTTCAAGCCCTTACTTCCCTCTAAAACCTTCCCATCCTTCTCAAACCTTCTCTTTGTTGTTAAACCTTTTCTTTCTGGTTGGACTGTTTCTTCTTTTCAAAGCTTTTCTCAAATCTAAAGTATTTCCTTCCTGTTCAAACCTTCCCTTCTTTGTTAAACTTTTACTTCTTTTTGAATCTTTCCTCGCTCCCTAAACCCTTTCTCCCTTTTCAAGCTTTTTCTCCTATCACACACCAATTTTTCAAGCTTAAACCCGTCCTTCCACCTCAAATCTTTCCTCTATTGATAAACCTTGGCTCCCCTTTTGAAAATTCAAATTCATTCCCTAACTCTACCAACAGTCTCGCACCCCATTAGAATTCCCCAAACTATACATCTTGTAAACCCCTTCCTCACTGCCCCAGCCGTACATCTTACCCCCAATTGTTGACATTTCTCTCACAAGTACCGTATCAAGACCTTCATGATCTTAGATAAAGTTAGAATTATTGCCAGCAGGCACTTTCAGATGGACTTTGTGGATAAAATTTAACAATAATATTATATTGATATATTTATTGTTCTGAGGAGCCGTGGCTTTATGGTTAGTGCAACTGCACAGTAACCATGAGTTCCGGGTTCGATTCCCCCAGCTGTCGAGGAGAATTTGGAACTTTACAAAGAAAAAAAAGCGATTGGTTGGCGTCAGGAAGGGCATCCGGTTAAGAAATTCCTCTTTGCCAAATCAAAGCCCCTCTGAAGGGCACCGTCTGAGCCCCAATTGCTGGGGGAAAATGACGTTAAAACTAAAAAAACAAAAACATTATTTTGAATACGTATTAATGTCGGAAGATAATTAATTAAACAATTCAGAATTACTACAATTTAATCTCCTTTTCAGGATCGTATTTGGTCAAGTCTTATGTACGTCCAAAGACTACATACGGGATGTTACAGTGGTATGCCTCTTAATATTTTATTTAATGTAAACCCTCCTTTTGGTCAAACTCGAGTACATAATACATTTTTATGATTCTTAAAATAAGCAGGTTTTTTTCTACACATATAATTGTAGATTGGGAAAAAGGATTTAACATAAAATGAAGTGGTTTTCGAAATGTTGGGAAGAGGGACACGCATTATCTTATAACACAACGTTATTTATACGTTAGTTTGTGCTACCTCCGAACACCAATGTTGGTACCGAGAAGCTCTGGCTTTATTAACGTTAAAAGGATTATGTTAATCTATTTTTGTTTGTTACTAATCATGTGATTAGATTCCAGATCTTTTGTACTTTATAACTGTAATGTGCAGTCTCTATCTCGTTTTCATGATTATGTTGATAAGAATTGACGAAACGTCGAGACGGAATTTGTAAAGAATTTTATTATGTTTCCTGGTGTCGTTTGTTTCTTTTTTAATTGTAAACGTCGTTATAGTTTTTCAAATACCTCATTTTTGCAACCTCTTATACCACAAATCACTACTAGGCCTCCTTCAACCTGTACAAGATTTTTTTTATTCATAGGTTTTTTTGTTCATGTGACCCAGTCACATGACCCAGAGTCACTTTTTCGAGTAGAGTAAGCTCCATGGAGGTCATACAGAGAGAGAGAGAGAGAGAGAGAGAGAGAGAGAGAGAGAGAGAGAGAGAGAGAGAGAGAGAGAGAGAGAGAGAGAGAGAGAGAGACAGAGAGAGACACAGAGAACTAGAGCACAACATAATCAGCGCACAATCCAGCTCTCTATACCTCTCTCTATCTCACTCNTTTGTACTTTATAACTGTAATGTGCAGTCTCTATCTCGTTTTCATGATTATGTTGATAAGAATTGACGAAACGTCGAGACGGAATTTGTAAAGAATTTTATTATGTTTCCTGGTGTCGTTTGTTTCTTTTTTAATTGTAAACGTCGTTATAGTTTTTCAAATACCTCATTTTTGCAACCTCTTATACCACAAATCACTACTAGGCCTCCTTCAACCTGTACAAGATTTTTTTAATTCATAGGTTTCTTTGTTCATGTGACCCAGTCACATGACCCAGAGTCACTTTTTCGAGTAGAGTAAGCTCCATGGAGGTCATACAGAGAGAGAGAGAGAGAGAGAGAGAGAGAGAGAGACAGAGAGACAGAGACAGAGACAGAGGCATAGGCAGACACAGGCATACATACACACGCAAGCTAGCACATGATTTTTGGTCAGATCATTCTAATAAACCGAACATCTGATATCGAGATACAGTGGTTTTCTCTAAGAAGGGTTCGAAATCATGGAAACAAAACGGGAATGAATTTAATTCTGATTTTATCGTGTATGTTTTTTTTAATAGGTGCTACTTAAAGTTATAATGGGTTCTAATCCGGTTTAAACTGGATTTTTATGTCTAGAAATTTATCCTTTTTGTTTTTGTGAGCTTCATTCATTACCAGTTTTATTTTTTTATGTGTTTTTATTCATCTGTTTGTTTATTTATTTATATATTTATTTTATATATTATATGTATTTTATTTATTACCAATTATTTATTAAGGATAAACCATTTAATAATACATGAACACCATGTACAATTATATTCTGTTTTTCAATGTTTTTTAGAATGTTTGTTATTTTCCCAAGGCAAACCTAAAGATTCTGCTATTAAGCTAACAGTTCTTAGTCAGAATTTGCCGGAATTTTGCTTACAAATTAACGTAATTATTCGATTAAGCGGACGGTGCGCTTAAATAATTCTGGGGATTCTAAAGGGTCTGCTTATTCAGGGAGTGCGCGTATTTGAGGGAGTGCGTTTATTGGAAACGTCAGTCAACCCATAAAGCACCAAATGTCAAAAATATTTTGATCAGTACAAACAGTACGAAGTAAACTTACAAAGCACTACATGTCTAAAATATCAACTTCGACATTCATCAAGTTCAAAAGTGAAATCGGCAAATACAAAGATATCTGTAAACGTATGAACATTGTGATTTATGCACATGATGTTAAAAACATAATAGAATATACTCACTAAAATATATGTTTTCGTGCTTTTATTCTTTACCTTCAATTTTTTACTTTGAAAAAAGGGTGCGGTTGTTGAAAGGAAATCTGCCAAAGAGGGTGGGCTTAATTTAGGGAGTGTGCTTATTAACTTTTTGGGGCTCCAAAGGGTGCGCTTATTCGATTAGGGTGCGGTAAATCGAATAATTACGGTAAGTATCTTTTACCCTGAATAGTTTATTCTTGTATTGAAAGTCTCAGTAGCCGTCGGGGTTTATTTCGCTAATCATTTCTTCCACGTACAACTTGCATCCTTTCCAAGAACGAGCAAAATTCAGAAAAACTAAAAACTGATTGGTTTATTATTGTTTACTTTACTTTTAGATTGATCCATCGTGGTTGTACGAATTAGCACCCCATTATTACGAGTACGGAACCGTAAGTATAAATTTTATCGTTTCAGAAATCATCTTGAAATGAATTCAGATAAATGAATTGACAATTTGATATTAATATTAACACATGACAGGTTTAAACTCTTCTATCCATGCTCTCTTTTGTCATTGCATGAGCGGATAAAAATTCTATGTAATAAACATCGTGGCATAAATCCATTCAAATCAATCAAACCACCAATGCGTTTGTCATTTCATTGATAATATATTTCGAGAAGGATTTTCTCATCATCAGATCCAAAAGGATATAAAACAGCATAAAAACAGTTTAAAATGTTACAACTAAAATATATACATCTGCCCTCTCTCTTAACACTCCATAAACAAGATAAAAACTCATCAATCTTTTGGTCATATATAAGAATACTGGAACAAAAGAAAGCTGCGAAAACAAGTCACTAAAGTAATCAATTCAAATGCCAACCATTAATGTGTGGCTTCTGAACTTGTCCTTTGCATTTAGTGTTGGTCTTTTGTCTTTAATATATAATGCTTCTAAGATGAGAAGGTGATTGATTGAATTCGCTGATTTATTTATCAAGAATCAAGAACCAAGTCATTTCATAGCTTGTGGTTGTATTTTGTCCATAGATGACGTCACGATTCTTGCATCAGCGAATTCAATCCATCACCTCATATAAATAAAAATTCTGCCAGCACGTTACTAATCAAAACTCATTTCCGTGGTGATTCCTGATCAAATTCGAAGAAATTTTAAGTAGACACGACGTTTGATATACATCGCGAATAAATCGCCAATTTGCGCTTCTTTGTAGATTAAGATGTGATAAGAAGATTACTTCTGAATACAGTCTTGCCTTCCTCTCTAAATGTTACACATGTACTGAATTAACTTACAACTTTTTCTAACTTGCAAACGAAGTAGAACCTAAAAGTACTACCAAATCACAAAATTGCTAGCGTCATTTTTGCGCCGTATTAAGTCAATTAAATATCACAAATGCTGACGGTTTTTTGGCCTGTGGTTCAGAACCAAGTCCCATCTAAGTTCAATCACGTTTCCGTGAATTGTAGTCACAAATGACACATATTTGTCATTAACAAGGAATTGCAAAAAACTTCTAATCCGGTACCGTCAACGTATACGCAATAACTTTGGAAGAGAAAACGGAATGTGAATAATATATGTCAAAACACAACGCTAATTCATTTCACTACAATATGCAAGCTTTGCTGGTTTCCTAGGAGAAAAGTCGCAGAGTATGCGGAGCTGGTGTTTTTTGAATTTTTTTACCTGGTAAAGGGTAGCTCCTTATAAGATATTTATTTCATAACCATTTAGTAATCTGGGCTACTACATGTAAAGCTAGAAATTAAGTTAGAACGTCAATTTGTCGTTTTGTCAATTTTTAGCGATATTTGTTTTTTTAACCAAATCGATCGTTGTTCCTTCCCCTGAATTGTGTCATTGACGATCATCATCATCATCATCATCATCATCATCATCATCAATCGGGCACACCCGAATTCATAATCAGCATTCTATACGAGTCTCTGTTCTTCATCGATTTCTGGAGATCGGGTATTGAAAGACCTGTGTCTTTCTGGAGCAGGATAGCATAGTCCAGTGCAGGTCGCCCGACATTTCTATAACCATGGCGCGGTTTCCACAGCACAGTGAGCGCTGCAGGTTCTCCATTTCTGAAGCAGTGTCCTGCAAGGCGTAGTCGGCGTACTCTAATGGTATCGGTAACTTTGGGTAGGCTTCCGTATATTTCTTTGTTTGTAACATGTTGCTTCTAATTGATGTTCTTAATGTATCGAAGCATACGAGTGTAGCAACCATTAACTCCCTTTTCTAATTTTCTTGTTAAGGTCCATGTTTCTGATCCACAGAGCAGTATACTTTAAATTGTGGCGCGAAAGAAATTGATTTTCTGTTTTCATGGTAGCAATGATTTCCAGACGATGTCTAGTTTTCGTACTGCTGCCCAGGCCTTTGTTTTCACTATTTTTAGGTCTTTTGCTGAATTGTTTGAAGCCATCTACTTTTCCAATCTCTTGTTGGTTTACTACTAATTTTGAGTTGTCTTCCATGTTATAACACATGAAAATGGTTTTAGCTTCATTGACGATAGCTGACCATTTCATTTTTTGTAACCTGTTGATTACTTTCGTAATTTATTGAAAACTCGGATATTATTTTGTTTTTGGTCATTGAACGCAGTAAGGACCAATTGTTTGATCATTTATGTCTTTAACGCTTTTTACGATAGTTGATTTGTTTATCCAAACCAATCTTTGTTCATTCACCGGAATTCCTTCATTGACGATAGCTGATCATTTAATTTTTTGTAACCTGTTGATTGCAAACACTTCTGTATTTTTGGGTTTTTTTGCCTTTGAACGCAGGAAAGAGCAGTTATGAGTAAGAGAGCAAAATTGGAAATGTGAAGTTTTTGCAAAGAAACTATGAGTGCTAAATTCATGTGACCGAAATGTTAATGGTATTTTCCACCTTCGACCTTGTGCAGATGATAAATTCTACAACAACATACCGTTAGTGGCAAGTCAAATGACGACGTGGCTGTTACTTTAAGGTGTGAATTTTGCATCCTTTCTCTTTTCAAAGAGGAATTAATACAACACACCAGGCAGGCGAGCTTGAAGAAGAACAACGTACTAACCAGAAAATCTAGTGATCGGTTGTTCAAGCCAGGGTGCACTCTTTTGTAGCAAGACTCCATTGCAAAGACCGAAGAAGTAGACTCCAGATTGGTGTTAGATAATAGTCAAACCATTCAAGAAACGCAAATAAGCAGAGAGTTTAAAGGAAACATTAGCTATTTTTTATCGCCAAATTTGGTAGTTTGGCCTGAAACAAGTCAAACAGCAAGGATTTACTGGCATTTTGATATACATTTAGACCATTGTTGGACGCTACCAGCCTGGGACATGTTTCAAAATACAGCTCAGCCACCCTGTGATTATTCAAATTAGTGCCACCCGCGATAATGATCGTTTGGTTTTCAGGCCGCAAACATTTTTTTATGTAAATAGTACTCAGTTGGAATAGAATGAATATTATTCCATTAAGAACTTTATGTATTAAAAATCTGAGTGCCTGTGTTTCCGTATTACTTTTTTCGGGGATTTTTTTTCGCAGTTTCTTTTTCGTGGCTTAAATTAACTTAGAATGACTTGGCCAGTGATTAGTTGAATATATTAGCACCTACAGAATTTCCTATATTTTTTACAACACATTTACTTTAAACTATATTTTCTTAAATAATAATTAAATAGTATTAGACGAGGATGAAATGGAAATTTATTTGTGGAAAGATAGGAATAAGTACTTTCCACAAATGTGTATTTATAGCAAATTTAAGTTCACCGATTTATGGTTTTGCTCGAATAAAGGATTCTTTAAAATAAACGATTCTCTAAAAATACTATTTCGAATAAACAGATTTTCGAGTAACTTTTCGAAAAAACACCCTCGTTGGATGAGTGATTCTTTAAAATTAATGCTTTTTAAAAGTGATAAATGATTTTTTCGAATGGCCAATTTTCTCGGCTGATCACTTCCCTTATCTAAACACCATCTCCAATTTCCTACCTCCTGCGAATAAAATTAAAACATTTTGTGTGATAAACGCTTTCTTTAGATGAAAACCCCCTTTCAATAAACACTTTAAATACCTCTTCCTTAAAGAAATTATTCTTTAAAATATACCCTTCCATCGAATAGACCATCGAATAAGTGAAACCCGCAATAAACAGATAACCACGACAAACGCGCCACACGATCAACGCTTTCATTGATTAACGCTACCGTCTAATGAAGCCGCATTTAAACAAAGGCTTCGGTTGCATATACTATAGCTTTCACCGACACTTTTTACTCCTAAGATGAAAAGTTGCATTTTGGTGTGGTGGTAGCAAAACAGAAAGAAGAACGTGACGCTGAAGTGGCCCTGAATAGAGGGAAAACACGATACGGTTCAAAACGGAGGAAGCATGTTCCTATCAAACCAACTGATTGAGTGGCAGCTTTCCAGAAGCAGAGAATGACAGTCCACAATTTTGTAATGTACCAAACCTTGTGACGAGATGCTGGAATGAAATTGACCAACTGACAGCACTCTCTGCCAGTGGAACAGTAAAAAAGAACACTTTGTGAAGAACGGAAATCTAAATCGCTAGAAGTGCAAAAGCTCTATGTACCTGCTTTGTTAACGACAGGGAGTCGTCAAAAATTCGTTTCATGTGTTGCATATTCAAACTGAAATCTAATTAATTGTGCAGAGTGGCTTCTTGAAAATTCGAAACGGGAGTCATGGACTGAAGTTTGGCAATCAATGGATTAAAATGTAGGGAATAGAACATGCTTTGGCTATAGATATAGTAATACTGCTTTCAATTTTCTAGGAGCCATAGCGATTATGCATGGAGCTTCAACTTTGTGTAGATCAGGAGCAGTCTTACGTTCATTTGCAGAAATATTAGATTATCAGATTTTATCAAGCTTTGCGGTAGACTGAGCTAATGTGTTAGTCTTAGATGCTTTATTTTCCTATATTTGAGTCGTGAGACTTGCAGATGATGGGTTTGTAGAAAGTGGGAGACTACTGACTGCTTTCTAATGTGCAAAGCTGTCCAGATTTTAGTGGAATTAACGCTGAGAATTACATGCTTACTGGAAATATTACATAAAATAGACACTGCTGAACGCGTGTTAGCGTTTGGACGCCAAAACTTGGTAGTTTTTAATCATTCCTGTATTGTTTGGCTTGGTGTACCATGTTGAGGATAAATGGTCCATGTCATGGTCATGGATGACCTTCGTGTCTAAGTAATAGATCTTACCTTAACTCTAGGGTCTTGTGAAGATTGCTGATCTCATCCATATATGTCCCATACACCTGCATTTCCTCACGCCTTCCTTTAAAATTGACGAAGCCACCTTTCTAGCTAGGTGTGGGTCTGCTTGGCTGCAGATAATTAGACCATCGAGCTGGTTGTAATAGTCATCATGAGTGGACATGATGGGCTGTTGGTGTGTTAACTTAGTGCGGATAATGAAAGTCTAGATTTGTAAAAGGTCTCTGGTCTTGTAGCATGTTGTAATGTCTGTCAATGCAATACAGGCTACTTTCCATCACCGGTACATTTTATCTAAAATGAGAGCTAGCAAAACTAATCGTAACTTTTCCAAGGTCACAGTTTCCAATTTATCCCACTCAGTTTTAGTCAAGACCTTATATTCAGGGACAAGAGAATAACCACTTGGGTTAAACCTAAACTCAACAGTACCTCTGTCTCCCAAACGACATAGGGTCAAAATGATCAAGTATTGCATTCTTAGGACAGAGAGAGAGAGAGAGAGAGAGAGAGAGAGAGAGAGAGAGAGAGAGAGAGAGAGAGAGAGAGAGAGAAAGAGAGAGAGAGA
>RDPX01000454.1:250522-265747 GCA_003991215.1 Morbakka virulenta | reverse complement strand
TATAAAAGAAAGAAGAGAGAGAGAGAGAGAGAGAGAGAGAGAGAGAGAGAGAGAGAGAGAGAGGGGGGGTAGTCTTCAACACACATGTAGGAAAAGATTTCTAATACAAATATTACAGATATATTATGGAAATCGAAGTTTGGGCGTTCCTGTTCTTTAGATATATTTACTGAGCGTTGTGAGCTCTAGACTATTTTCTCTGAGATTTTATTCTTTTGTTGAAGCTGTATGGTATGACGGAAGAAAAGTGTTTTGATGGTGCTAAATTCATAGTGTCCCTCCTTTTTTGTCAATAAAACATGAATTTTATTTAATTTAAACAAGAACTTAAATTATATTTCAAATGTTGATGAAGTGAGGAAATTGTCAATTATCACACCAGCGACATTGAGTAAAGAAACCAATGCCTACAAAGTGACTCTGACGCAACTGCAGTCAATCAAGAAGTCAGATGCAAAGATGCGGAAGAAGCTGGTAAGACATTTAACGCTAAGCTATGTACTGTGAGGTACAAAGGTATCTACTGTCATTTTTTTTTCAGTTTTAGTATATGGTGTGCTACGTCGTGCATACTGCTCCTATTTAACTATTATTGTTCTATCATACTATCTCTCTCGCCAGTTCGGCGATCTCGAATTTAGTGGCTATGGCTGCCATCTCTGATAGGCAGTGCAAAGTGCTGCTTGCTACTATCTTATCACCCAGCAAATGTAAGAAGACGAATATCGGTGAGCTTCACTTGGATCCATGCCACCATTCACCATAAGTGCCGAGAAAATTACTCGTTTAAAGGCATTCACAGAATGGCTGCAAGAAGCCGAAGGTTGTTTGTTGTATGATGTATCTACGAATAATAATTGACAAATTATCCTTTTGAAATTTTGGACTAAGAGGTATCTTGTCGAGTTCATAGAAAACGTGCCCAGGTTAAGTTTGAAGCAACACCGGCCAGAACGTCTACTCTAGCAGTTCCATCTGACATTTATGAGGAAGAAGTCAAGAAGACAAACGCTGAAATTCGCCTCATGTTAAATAAAACAAAGGCACCTATGACCTACCTTCAACCTAGCAATGGCGTTCATCACCTGTTGGACTTCAATCATCAGTCATACCGTTATCAAGACCCAGCTGATGACGTTATCATATTCACTGTGGCGGGTACACACAGGGATAAAGCTCTAGCTAAAGACCTAAAGCTGACATTAATTACTGGGACCAAGCCTGTGACACAGGCAAAGGAAAATCACTCGGTCTATAACATAGGAATTCTATGGTATATCGAACACAAAGGGATCTATCGTTTGGAATGACTATATTTTGGACCCGCAGCATCCAGTAGAATCTTCCAGGATGAAATAAAAAAGCTTGGCTTCCCGGAACTACAAGAATACATGACAAGTGTATAGTATAGAGACGTGATTACGCAGAAAATTTGAGTAACTGAAAGTAATTCTAGAGTGATGTATCAACAAAAGTGTAACTGAAGTTAAGGAAGACTACTCTAGAGATGTATGAATTCGCCTTGTTTTGTTTCAAACTCACGTACCACGATGTAGCAGCCACAGACTTTAAAATTGATGGCATGATCAAAGTAGGCCCGCCAAGTATTGCTGAAGACGTTCAATCCTTGTTCCTGACATGTCAACACAATGCCAAATTTGCATCTGACCATCTTACCATTAAAGAATTGTATGAAGAAATTAAACTTTCATTAACACAAGACTTAAAAATGGGAAGAAGATCAAAATCAAGGCTACACAAAACTTCTCATTGTCAACTAATTCAAGACTCTTCGTCCATAGAACCCATATCGAAAGACAAACTGTGTTGCTGATGCCCATGAAGTAAGGGTTCAAACCAGTCTCCATCAGGAAAATGATGATATTACGGGAATAGAAATAGACCATACCAGCAGAGATTTCATGATGATGGAGCAAAACTTTAGCTCAATTGAAAGAGAGAATCTAATTTGACTTTACATATAGTCTTCACTGTAGACTTTCCAACACCTACCCTGTTTTAGTTTGAGACCCAGAGAGAAAAACGGCAGAAGTATGTTATCGACGAGTGAAGATGAAGAAATGGAGTCAACACAGTCATTTTGTGAACATTTTCGTCCTTACAAACGTCTTCTGACAATCTGAAACAATCAAAAAACAGCATGAGTTTTATATGTCAAAATAAGATGCCTAGCTTACTACAACTCCAGCTACAACTATAGGAATGAGTAGAGGTCAGCAAAATCTGGACTACATCTTCCTCTTACCTTCTCTATTACTCTGCCTTCTTTGCTGTAACGTATAATCAAAACTGACTACGTGTTGCAGGATACAGGAGCTGTATTGTCAGCTAGCAGTACAACAAAAGAATACAACAAAAGATTTTCTTGTTTCATGCTCTCTCTCTACAGTTCTAACATACAGTATGGAAGCTTATTTTAAACAACTTTGCCAGTTGCTTTCAAAATTGTCCAATTTTCCAAGTGATTAGCATGTTCACTAGGCTATCTAAGCAATTGTATTAGTCCACAAATACACCAAGCTTTGTCACCGTTACAATGGCAAAACAGAAAACAACACGACAACAAAAATTCAAAAAGAAATATTGATTTCAAATTTAGGTAGATAGATAGACACATACAGAGACAAACAGATAGGTAGATCGATAGGCAGATAGATAGATAGACAGATAGATAGATAGACAGATAGATAGATAGATAGATAGATAGATAGATAAATAGATAGATTGATGGATGGATGGATAGATACATCTTTGGTGTAGCACGTTTTGTGGCTTTTGCCTTTTCCTACATATGCACTGGTTGCTCTGTCCTGGTTGGATTCCNCAACAAAAATTCAAAAAGAAATATTGATTTCAAATTTAGGTAGATAGATAGACACATACAGAGACAAACAGATAGGTAGATCGATAGGCAGATAGATAGATAGACAGATAGATAGATAGATAGATAGATAGATAGATAGATAGATAGATAGATAGATAGATAGATAGATAGATAGATAAATAGATAGATTGATGGATGGATGGATAGATACATCTTTGGTGTAGCACGTTTTGTGGCTTTTGCCTTTTCCTACATATGCACTGGTTGCTCTGTCCTGGTTGGATTCTGTCCATAACGTCGGAATTTACCTTCCGTGGCCTTGCCTCACTATAGAAAGACAAAAATAAAAATTACAAGTAAATGACTGCAGTTGATCATCTGCAGGATCATCTCAGAATGTATGAGACTAGAACGAAAATGCAAATACATCTTTATGATAGATGTTGGTAGGATCATGCCAGGAATAAAGATATTAGAGGTTAGACTCAAATGAAGAGAATCAGTACAGGCATGATTTTGGCAATACTGGTGTTATGTCTGGCGCAGAGAAGAAGATACCGATATTTGATACGTTGCAGAGATGCGATTAGCTGAAAGAGAAAGAGAGGAAGGCCTTGGTAGAAGTGGAATGATGCAAACAAGGCAAAGTCAAAGTATTAGGACCAAAAGAGAAACGATACTGTGGACAGTGACAGAGAGCATTCTTCGACTGAACAAAGAAGTTCCTCGGACTGTCGCCTGCGAGAACAAAGAAGGTTTAGGTTAGAAGGTTTGAAGACGCATAATATAAGATATGATATATCTAAGGGTACAAAAATGATAATGCTTTTTCAGTCTAGTCACTTGTTAAGGCAGCATGCTAATCAACAGCAAGGGGGTCCCGTTTTAGGCTGATTTTTTCCAACAAGAAAAATAGCTTTGAATGATTTATTTGGGAGACATATAAAAAAAGGATTTTTCCACGAAACTCTTGGTAGGAAAAACTTAATAGAGTTAAAGGATAGGGTGCCATTAAGTATCTCAAAGCGTAAAAAACGCCCTGGCGTTTTAGGATGTCATCTCTTGCTGTAAATATTGAACAAAACAGATTTTCTTCACCACCAGCCTTTCCCTAACTACAAGTCCTCTGCCCACTCAACCCCGCTTTCACCAGCTTGTACTTTCATCCCATTCGACTTCTCTAGCTCTCAATCCATTATGTCTTGCTTGACGGGCTCTTGTAGAAAAATTTTCTGTCCTCTTTTGCTTCTCTTTCCAGTTGGATGTCCTTTCAAGAATACTCATAGATGTTCTTTTGCTTACTTCTCATACCATGGGGGTACCATCGTAATCGTGTCTTCCTTTGTGTTGCCTGTGCTCTTATATTCATAGATCTATCTTCTAAATACGAGTTAATGTCCAAGATTGACTATTGACTTCTTTTTCCCTTAATTTTTAATCTGCCGTTGAGGCAGAAATTTACCAATGGGGATATCAAGCTTCAAATTTCACTACTCATGAAAAAATGTGAATTTGTGGATGAACCTTCCTTTTGCAACGTTATTGTAATTTACAACAAACTTCCCTTAAAAACCCGAATGAAACTAATGTAAAATAATTCCATAAAAATTAGTTAATATTATCTAAAGAATATCAAATTGGAGACCTTCATCCATCATCCTGCAGTTGATCATCCAAAGGACCCTTGCAGGGTGTCGCTTGAGGTTATAATTGTGCTGCAAGGGGACTGGCACTACCTAATACTGCCGACCGACGGGGAGAGAAGAGATCTTTAGAACAATTAGTCAATAAGTAAGTGTATGATAAATAAGTAAGTAAATGAATGTGAGGAGAAATTTAATTATTCGTGGGTTAGATTCTGTTAAGACGAACTGGTCTGATTTTTATTTAGTGAAAAAACAAACTTACCAAATGCATTTCCTCTTGGCATTTGTTATACTTTGCAGTATAACAAATGCCAGTAACTAGCAGATGTTGGGAAAACCCCTCTGTACTTTTACTTCACGTACTGTAATTAGGAAATCTGCTTATTATTGTATTAATCGTGTTTATTCTTATGATTATGATTCGTGTAACAAGGTATTCTGCGTAAGAGCCTCGATTGGAATAAAAGATAGAACCTCAGTCAGACAGAAAGAACATTTTAGAAATTTTTCTATTGCTTTTTGCCCTTGTTACATATATACTGTCAATGGCATTTCTGATTCTTTACACGGTATTAAGTATTACCAAATGCAGCCCACTTTACACTGCCACTGAATACTTCAAAAATGCTAGGTGAAAAGTGTCGCCGAGGTAAAAACATAAAATGAACAATGAAATACTTTCCGCTTCGCAACCTTGGTACGCGGTAAAAATGAATTCGGGTTCCCACCCCCCCCCCCCCCCCACACACACACACACACCCAAGTTGACCCAAGTGACTTAATCTTCAACTTCAGACAAAGTCAATGGATTCAGTGGTTTATGAATAATATTACAAATGTGTAGGTCAACAACGGATGCGTATTTCCGGAGTGCCAAAGTAGTTTCTTTAAAATTTTGGCACTAAAAGGGATCTGGACTATTTACCGGTCTTTCGTTTATGGTACCCCTGGTAAAATATGGGCCCATTTTTGTCTTTCACAGATTCCCATTTAAGAAAGATGCGAAGTGAAGCAACAGATCAAGGAAAAGGAAAACAGAAAGCACGCAAGACAACATAGAATGCATAGCTGATGAGCCGACCAAGGAGAGACCACAGTTCTACACTTGATCTTTGCCAAAAGTCCGAGAAGCAATCTCTGGAGTATTTAGACATAAAGTTTTCTACCCGTCTCTCATGGGTGGAGTCCAGTCGTTCTTTTACCAGATTGAGAATTGAGAATCCTACTAATAATGGCTTACTTCTGCTGTGATAATAGACGCACATATTGCAAAAAGAATAACTTGATTTACAATATAGCATTTGGCCATATGGCTTTGACTGTCAATCTTTTTACTTACGTTTCTTTCAGCCAGGGGGAAAGGGGTGAATTTTTGTGTGGGTGTCGATGTCAGACTTTCTTGTAATCTTTTATTTAATAAAGAACCTTGATATGATTATGCTTCAGAAAAAAAATACTCTCAGGGCCACTGAAAGACATATTTTGACATTTCAAAGGCATTGTAATAAGAACATTTTCATTCTGTGCCATTCAAATTTTAATTTTTAATGTGAATTAAAAAGTACTTAATATTTCGCACAATACTTTAAGTCGGTTTATTTTGTACTCATGGTAAGATTTTGTGTCATTTTTATTTCTTATTAAGCAGAAATCGCTTTGGTCTTTGAGATTTCGCTCAGACCATGTCCAACCCAATCATTCGTTTGTTTTAGTGTCTGGGCTTCAGCGTCACTGGCCAACAACGGGCACATGATATTGTCGATGGTGTGGGCTCCTCTAAGTCAGCGAAGTTGCAATTTGGGGCGTCTGGGCATTGCAGGAGGTGGTTCATAGTCTGTGTGGCGTTACAGCTGCAGGTGCAAGATGTTGATAAACGCATTCGCTTCATGAGAAATTTGCATCTACCAGAACCAGTACGTGGCCGGTTTAGACTGCCTAATAAAACGCAAACGTTACATAGGTGACTTTGATTTGGCCAATTGTCTTCTCTGTCAAACCCCTCCCTTGACATCTCGAAATAATGAATAGGTTAGTGTCCTTGTCAAATTCAACAAGCAAATTGATTTCAGAGACCAAAGAGAATGAGACCAGGAAGGGGGTTAGAGGAAAACGGAGGAAAACAAAAGGAGGAAGTTAGTAATCCCGACTTTTGTCTTTTGGTTCTTTATTTTCAGCGTATCTGTTTTCAGGTCGAGCTATTGAAATTTGATAGCAAACAAGGAGAACCTCAACTGTGCTGTATTCAACCATGCTGTGAAAAACAAAATAGACGGGAAGTTGTTTTCAATGCGATTCTTCACCGGAAACGTTTTGAGAAGTGCACAATCGAAAAAAATTTGTGGTGACCTGTTCACGTGTGACTAAGAAAGAGAAGAATTTCATTTCATTAATTGAATTCAGCTTGAGCGAAATGGTGAAGTATATCTTGCATTACTTGGATGCTCGTGGCAGGGCAGAAGTTGCCCGCCTTATTTTCGCTTACTCTGGAGTATCATATGAAGACAAGCGTTACCCTTTGGAACGTTGGTTTGGAGAACTTAAGAAAAACAGTGAGTACACTGAACCAAGTTTTGTTTCCTGGTTACAGTTGACAGCCATTTAGATCTATCTATTTTATTTGATTGTTAAGGAAATAATGAATAGTTTGCCCTAGCACACTCTGTCTTTTCACACATGAGAAATGAACTACGCTATTTTGATTTGTAACTTTTGCTACGGTACAACAGTAAAGCAGGCAAAAACCAACACTTTTGGCCTCCTGCAGTATTCAAGTATTCCCAATGTTCTTTTTGAGCGCTACGAGTTGATAGAGGGATTAAAGTATTAAGTCCTTTGGAATGTATGACTATTTTAACGGGGGCGATCATAAACATTTTGAGTCAGAAATTTGGGACAGACGAACTTATTTGGGGTCGGCCCTGTGCGTAACAGGAGCGACTAATTACGTGACGTTCCAAAACAATGTCAAAACATTTGAGGTTGATGAAAATGTGGTCAACGTATTTGAGGGGATGAGAAAATAGCTTGACACGATCGCCCCTGTCATAAAAGACATCAAAGTCCTCCCTGGTATAAAGGGCAAGAAATCTTTTCGTACGATTGGATTGTCAGCAAAAAAGAGAAGCCTCCAGGTTGTAAAACAGCATTTCGTAGAGGTGTAAGCACCAGTATTTTTATAGTTTTTCCAGTTCAGTTGGCGGTAAAATTCTCTATTTTCAAGCCTTTTCAGCCCCTCCCCCTTTCCCTAGGGGAGGTTATGCCATTTTTTGGAAGGCCCAGATTTGCTGACCAATTCTTAAAAGGCACGAATAATCGCCTTTAGTTGTTATATTATTGACAATAGCGTTTTGGAACAATTTTCTCTCAAGGCACTCCATAATTTGTTTTAGCCATCGAAATATCAGAGCCCCAAAAATGTTCAATGAACCTAACTTTGAGACACTAATTTATGTCTGCATAAAGATTCCTGTCATAAAAATTAATACCCCCATCCCCACCCACCCCATTCTCCTGCACTCAATTTACATGATGTGGAAAGCTACATCAAAGCGTTTTCGTCATTTTAGCTCGCAAATGAGGACGGACAGGGTTTGAAGTAAGTATAAAAATGAGTAACTTTTGCCGCGTCAATTTGGGTGCAATACTAAATACGCACACAATGAAAATTGATTTAGTTGAACTCAATTTATGCTCGTTCCTATTCTTTATCGATTATGTAGTGAGACGCGACCGTCTGGAACAAATTCTGTTTGGGTATGATGGAGGCACAGGCAGACAAAAGATATATTAAAGCGACCATGTCAGACTCATGCGTCTTGCCTATGACTTGGAATGTCAAACAGTGACGGATCGAGCCATCATTGACCATTTAACTTTGTAGAAAACGGAAATGCTGACGTACAAACGAAAATATTTATGGTAATGATGAAGTTGTAGAAATTGCTCAAGATCATGACAGTAGAAAAAGGGTGATGCAGAGGGTCATGGGTGCTTGAAGTCGAAGTATCTGTTCATGATGATAATATAAATCGAAAGCCCATAGGCAACGGTAATATTGTTGTAAAAACCATTAGTGCAGATATTAGATGCAGGCATGTAGACACTGAAAAAACCTAAAAAGCCTAAAAATACACCCAACATTATCAGTGTGGTGTTCGTATCTAGTATATCCCCAATATCTGTACCATACATATTATTAGTCCGCACTTACGTAGAAGACAGCTTTGAACTATGTTTCCCATAATCCATCTATTCGAGTTAAAAACGTTGCTTCTGTTGCTAATTGACTACATCTCCATTCATAAACAGTAACTTATTTTGTAAGCATGTGGACCCGAACCCCTACCTTAACTCTAAGTATGGCAATATATCAGATAAAGCGTTTACTTGGTTTTCTTTACAATCAAGTATTTCTCATATGCAGCAGACTATTAATTTCATTTTTATAATCTGATCCATAATCATTCCTTTTAAGCTCCCATCTTTTTTTTCTTTCATCCTAAGGAAGTCTGGAATCAACAGTGCAGCTTACTTTTTCCTATTTGTTTTTTTACTTTTTATCTTTTAATTGATTGTTTTCTTCTCGGACAACATGTATCCACACGTAGTATGTCACGTATAACGGAGAAACGAATTAGGCGCTTTACTTACAGAGATGTGGCTGAGGTTCGAATCTAGAACCTCTTGCATGCCAAGCTGTTGTTTTAACCACTCAGGAACGACCGGTTATGAAATAAAGTCGATATGAAGCACTAATTTCTTTTCTACACAGTGTGAAATCCGGCGGTGATACGTTCGACACCAAATAGTGGAGATGTCCATTTCCTAGTAATTATAGAAACGTACATTGACTAAACTAACTAGATCTTAAATCAGCTTTTGGAGTTAACCAGAAGGCTTAAATTACCTAAGAGAGGTCAACGCAAGCTGGGATGAAGCTATGTCTGCTGTTGATTGATTTTAATTCATCATTATCAGGACCATAGCCGGTTAGGCCGTTGGTGCACCCATGATTTAAGTCCGAATCTAAATCTTTCATGTAATTTGTATTGGAATAAACGGGTATAATGAGTCGGTCCAGGGATTTCCGGCTCTCTGAGTAAGGATTTAAAGATCTCACGATTCATGACCTGGTACCGCTGTGGCCATTCACCAATGTTGGCATGGTGCCTTCGGGTTGTGGGCACAATTGGTTGTGTAGCCACAAATAGGTAATTTGCTTATCAAAGCTAAACACCATCTCCCCTGCCATTGGCCCAGTTGTTAAATCAACAGCTTACCTCGCAAGAGGTTTCCGGTTCGACCCTCAGCGATGCCGCCACAAGTACTGCACTTTATTCGTGTCTTCATTGTACGTAGCACAATGTACATGTTTTCGGAGAAAGAATTCCGAAAGTAAAAGAGCCCAGCATATTATAAGATAAAAAAGTACAAAGAAAAATATCAAATTAGAAAACTAATCTCCTGCACTGAAGTGGCTTCAATTCTTGCTTGAGGTCAAAGAAGAAGAAAAACAAAGAAAAAGAAAAGAAGGAAGATCCCAACATACGTATTCATATCTCAAGCCTATTTTATTGTTCATCCACTCATTTGTACGTTTTTTCGGGACATTAAACGCAGGAAAGCCAGCCCCAGGATTTGAATCCTAATAACCTTTTTGTTTTGTTATTTAGACAGCAATCAAGACACATTAGCATTGATAAAAAACCGCATCTTTCCACTGATCTAGTTTTACTTTTCATTAATATAACTATTAACAGGGTTTGAATTAACGACACGCGTTTCGTCATTCTTGAGCCTAATTTGAACTTTCACGAACGAATGTTATTTAAGAAACTAAAAAATTACGAGTCGTAATTTTGTACGATTGTAAAAACACTTAAAATTTTGAACACGCTTTACATTAACCAGTTTTTTTACCCTTTCTCCTCTCTTCTTTTTCCTCCTTACCACGTCTTTAGTTGTCTTTAGTTCTTCTATTTTTTGAACACCGTTTACTTTAACTTGCATGCATGCACACATTTAGAGGTTAAAGATTGTGATGGGCCATAGTCTTCAACCCACAACAAGCGCAGTGAGTGTTGCACAGTCGTGTGAAGAATAGGCATTACATTAATTTCAGGAGTCAAGGATAATACAACGCGAATACATTTCATACATATAAACAAATATGCATACGTAAATACACTTTATATATATATATATATGTATATATATAGTATATATATATGTATATATAGTATATATATGTATATATATAGTATATATATGTATATATATAGTATATATATGTATATATATAGTATATATATATATGTATATATGTGTGTGTGTGTGTAATATCTCCATAACTTTTTATGAGATAGCGGCATTTTTAGCGATTGCAGTTTGTTTTCTGGTGTCATTGTAGTTGTCCTTGACCATTGCTCTTAAATAAAAGACCTCTGAGGAAGTTCCTTCTTTTTCGTGCCAAGCAAGGTCTTCTGGGTCATAACTGACGGTAGGTTTTGAATCCTAATATTTATTCCATTTTTTAAACTAGGGTTTCAGTTCACTGACTTGACCGTACCGATTACACGAAGGGTCTCCTCAATCTAAACAGCCATTGATAAAAATAATAACGATGAAATAAATAATGATGATAATGATAATAATAATAATGACAATAATAACAATAATGATATTTAATAAGTTTTTCACTCTGAATTCAATTTTACGATACCAGAGTTACTACTAGTAGTAAGATACTTGACTATGTATTGTCAGTTACCAGGGTCGGAGTGAGGAGTGCTGCACTCATGGGTTGCTGTCATAAAACAACAACCGCTAGAGCAATATGTCTTTCCTTTCTGGTTGTGGGACGGCAAGGCTGAAGTGATGTTGCCATTTCATTTTGGTTATCTATTTTATCTTGCTCTTGTGGCTACAGTACGTGTGGCTGCATTCAACTTATCTGAGTTGTTACTGGACGCTGAATTTTAGTTTGTTACACATCCATCACTAGATGGTGTGTAACCATTCGATAATGGAATTTTCTTATTTTTTCATCTGAACACATACAATTACAAACCTCACTGATCAAGGTAGTTTGCATTGACTTGCCTATTTAACAAAATCAAAATTAAATATTTTACTAACAAAATTAATAAAACGACAATAGTTCATGGTTGCTCCATGGTTGATTTCTACGACAGAATATATAGTATGTGGTGCGAATTATTATCTTGGAAAGTTTGGTTGAAAGAAAGTGTTCGAGTTTTTTGTAGATGTTCAAGGTGTTGACACTTAACATCTGATTGACACTGAAAGTAATTGAAGATTAACCGAATATATCTAAAGAGCCAATGGTGGGATTTACGATACTAACTTTCGAAGAGCTGGAATGTAAATCACAAATCAAAGAACGATATTTTTCATATTTGCGAGAAGCATTTTTATCCAGGTTTGTTTCATAGCCCACCGTCAATTCAAGAACGTATAACTGTTGTTGTAGAGTAATTAAGAGCAAATCAGGCCTCAAGGCATCTCTAGTTATAATGCATGGTGATAAGAATCCACAGATATTAGCGTATATTGTACAGCCTTCAACAGATCTGAGAGAACCTGCTAAAAACTGTAATGCTGAGTTGTGTCTCCAAGTATATCGACCTTCCTGAATGTACGTTTTGCAGCCGGCGACAACATGAAGAAGGATTTCTGGTTCAAAGCAGGAAGAGCAAGGAGAAGATAGACTGAGGTTCAGTTTGGATATATTTTTACGAGTTGCAATGGTGTTGTTCAAATAACGAATTGTAAAGCTGAAGAAATCTTTGGGCAGCTTCCTTTGAACTTCAACCCAAAACTTGTTATATTTTGAAGTTGCATTATCAAACAGAAATGAGAGAATGGTACCTTGAGTAGTAAGATGACTTTGTAAACGCTCCTTGTGTTCTGTCTGCACAACTATCAGAACTTCTTTTGTATTTTTATAAATATCTTGTTGTATATTGGTACTATTGCTTGTGTTTTTCCACAATGTTCGGATATTATCATTTGGTGACAACTTCAGAGAGTTTCGGGTGACAGTTTGGCATTGTAAAAGTTTTGTGGTGGTTAGCTGCAAGTTGAGTCCAAATTGATTTTTGGAAAGAATAATGGAGCTGAGAGTGGCACTTTTAGGCAGGTCAAGCCAGTGGCGTATGTATTTAGTGATCAGGTTGTCTAGAGTTTCTGCCACGAAAGTTTTAGTTACATTTGAAACAGTAAGGTGCCAGGAATCCTTTGGGAGGGCAAATTCATTAAAGAGGCGCAGTTTAAGTTTTGGGTAAAGAATGAATTTGTTTAAGAAGATCTTGTAAAACAGACAGAAGCCATAGTAACGTCCGAGATACTTAAAGGCATCTACCATGGCTACAGGAGGTACAGTTTCATTATTAACAAAAATCTTGGGTTGAAATTGCAGAGAATTTGTTGTGAATTTTTTGATACCAAATGTGAAATATTTATCAACCCGTATTATCATGTTGACCCATTGACACCATCGACTAAAACGGTTTAAAAGAAGCTGATTCGGTCTTTCTCCACCTGTAATGTTTGCAGCATCATCTGCGGACAGAAACCAGTGTACTGGATTGAACATGCTGTCTTTCTTATCGTAAGGTAAAAGACTAAGTTGGTTGTATTTTTCAGCCCTAATATATTGAATGAATGTGTTAAAACATGTAGTAAAGAGTAGTGGACTAAGAGAATCACCTTGCGAAAGCCCACAATGAACTACTATGGCTTCAGTTTTGAAATGATCAGTAATAAATACTGTTGTAACTTCAGTGTAAAGACTGATGATTAAAAACATTTTTGTCAGGAATGTTATGGTGATCTGTAACAGATGTTATTAGGTTATGGTGAACTTCACCAAAAGCATTTTTAGGTCCAAAAGAGTAATGACTAGGGAGCGTTGATTAGTGCGAGTCTTGTTTATTACCTGTGTCAAAATTGCAGTGTGTTGTAAAGTACCCGAGATCCTAAAAGTGAAGCCGTTTTGAATCTGATGGTCAACGAAGTTATTATCCTTCGGGTATTCAGATACTGATTCACCCAAACAGGATGTAAAAACTTTTAATGGAACGGTTTCAAGAGTAACTGGCCGAAATTTAGAAGGGTCATCGGTTTTACCCCTCATATGTATTAAAACCGTACAGGCCTTTTTCCATTCGGGAGGAAAGACCTTAGCAAATTATAAATATTTTATGTAGTGGGGATGGTGAGTCAGATGACTTCATACGACGAATGACTGTTGTAATTTTTTTATTTGATGGAGGATCAGTCCTGAAAGGTTGCACAGGTTCGTTAAAAGACGATTTCCATAACGGAATTGTAAAGTCTGTTAGAAATTCCCGATGTACGTATCCTTGAAAAGTATTGGGTGCAACAGACTTTAGAGTAGGTTAGAAGTATTGTAGAGCTTTTTTTGCAGCACACGCTTAACGTAGCCCCAAACGTTTTTGGAAATATGGTTATCGTGGTTAGATAGAGTGTGATTGTTATGAGAAGAAGTCAGTTTTTGGCAAAGTTATGAGATGCGTAATTGATTTCCATGACTGAGGCGTTGGTTTTTTCAAGTGATTTTAAGAGCTTTTTATATTTGTTAACTTTGTGGTCTTGATATTTCTTTTGGATTCCTTTGTCGAAGTTCTTATTTATAATTCCGCCTGTATCTTTAAAATGTTCATAAATTAAATTGTTCATTAATCTGATTACGGAATCAGTCGTAGAAGGTTTCTGTTCAACAGATGCAAAAAGAAATTGAAAATAGCTGTTAGCTATTTGCCATTGTTCACTTGACCTTAGGGGACGTATCCCCTCTGTAATTTCAAGCTGTTCTCCACTCGACAATACTGTTGTTGGTTCACTGTTGTTTAAATTATTTTATGTATTAGTTCAAAGGTGTCTTCCTCAAAGCCTCTAATTACTCTACAGTTTCGCTGATGAATTCTTAAGCTTTTCAGTCCTTTAAATACTTTACCGCATGAATATTTAACACCAGTTCTCACATTACCGGTATAACTGCCTTTATTGTTTTTCCTTATCAATGGCAAGTTAATTTCTCCATAGCGATTGCAAATGTTTTCCTTCAATCGGCTTTTACATCTCTGGATATGGTGTCCAAGAAATTGAAATTCTTTTCTACAGAAACTACAAACCACAAAATAATGCCAAAAATATCGAAAATTCAACTCAAACATTTTCCAGTAAAATCCTTGTGCGACGACGAATCGATTGATATAAAATTGTACTTGGTATATTTAAAAACTAGTCAAAAAATTTGTGATTAAACGAGAGCCGTCTACAGAGACGTCACCAAGCAATACCAACAGAATAGAAAATTCAAGAACACCGAAAGTGGATTCTATAAACAACTGAACGGTGGAGGAGAGCAGGACGAATGTGAAGTTTCGCATGGAGATAAAGCAAGGCAGTTCAGGTCAGACGTGGAGTGGAGGTCGAACACAATAAGGACGCAAAGTGGTTAGAAGACTAAAGTAAGGATGAATGCTGGACCAAGACAAGCAGAAATGAATATCACTGAAGAGAAACTAAAAAAGACTCGAAAAAATTGGAAGGCGCCTGAACCAGATGGTGTATAAGGTTTTTGGCTAAAAAACATTTTTTAACAATGCATACATATTTAGAAAAATATTTTATTGCATGCTTCGAGGGACGGACACCAGCGTGGATGACAAAGGGCCGAACTGTTCT
>RDPX01000454.1:243022-245522 GCA_003991215.1 Morbakka virulenta | reverse complement strand
GTTAACCTGTAGAAATATAGATAAGAAATGTTAAATTGGAAGAGAGCAGATTGGGGCGTCAGGAAAAGGAGGTGCAAGTAGTGTGCAGTGGGCAAAAATGGACATGGCAGTGTTACAGGCATCTTGACAGGCAGGTGACCAGAGCAAGGAACGATTTGAGTTTGGACTTTGACCAGGTAATAGGTCGGTTAGTGGCCATAAAATTGTGGCACAGTTTCGAATAGACCGGCGATAGAAATTAATGGGGCTCAAAAATTAATGGAATTTGGGTACTGACGTTGGTTTTAGATATTCTTGGATGAAACAAACTTTGTTTTGGAGTGAAAAATATCATCAGCAGTAACAGTGTGGACTAAAAATTGGAAGTAGAACATTCCAAATTGACATTTCTGTGAATGGATAACAATTGCGTGGTGAGAGATGCGATCATATAGAAGGCCAAGATGTTCAAGAGTTCTTTGGGGGAAGAACTGACAATGAGAAGATCATCAGTACATGCATAGGTGAAAGGAATACCACGTAGAACTTCATTGATGGAACGTAAAATTTGAGCTGCGTTTTGAAGACCAGAAGACATGCAAAGAAATTCGAATAATCCAAAAGGAGTGCAGTTTTACTGAGGTTTGAATGAGGTCGATTTTGGAAAACGTGGTCTTCCCATGGAGAGTGGAAGTAAAATTTTGTATGTGAGGGATAGGGTAATTATAATGAACAGTGCATCGATTTAAAGCACGATAGCCTCCACAGGAGGCGCCAGTGGCCAGCAGTCTTTGAACTTCTTTGAACCAGGTGCAGGGCTGAAGACCAATTGCTGCTTAAGGGGCGAATTATATCAAGTTGAAGCACGTGGCCCAATTCTGCTCGAGCTATGGAATATCGATCGGAAGCAGGACGATGTGGGAAACTATTATTTGGAGCTCCTGCAATGGTGATACGATGAATGACTGAGGGTTTGACATCTGACTCTGAATAATTAGGACTGTGATGGACGGGTACTTTAAGAGTATTGTAAAGTTGTTGAAGATTGTAAATAAAGAAGGCTCACTAAGGGATGTGAAGAACCTGTACCTTTGACAATCAGGTGGGTATTGGAATCAATTAATCCTTTATTTTTGATGCCAACTAGCAAAGCAGTGTCGCAGACCCAGATGGTAAAATAACAAAAACATACTCATGTTTTTATCCCACGCAACTTTAAATAAATGGATATATCTTTAAAAACTTAAAGCCTATTAGGCTCTAACTTATCCTGGACAGACAGAGCTTTCTTCGGCTCTTTTCTCTCTTCATTAACAGTCTGAAGAGAATATGTGAGAGAAGAATGTGGACGATCGTATGAAGTAGGGGGTAAAAAGCTTACTTCGCCCCAGTGTCATCGAGGAAGTGATTCCCACTGCGTCTGTCACAGAAACAAAATAAGCGGCTGTCGGAGCATCCGGTAAAGCTCGTCGCCTTTAGCAGCGTTTGGGCGTCGTTTCCCAGACTGAGTGAAGAGATAGAACAAAAGGTACAAGGAGCCAGACCTTGTGAGTCCCAAATTTCCAATGGTAGCAACAGTCATTACCAACATGGTGATGTTATCAACGTAAGCGAGTAGCTGTGGTTGGAGTACTTCCCCTGTGTGGTCTACAAGGATGGAAGGGAGAGCGTGCCAAACGGGCTGATCTGAGAGCATCAATCTTAAGAGTAAGTCCTTGTACTTATGAAGTAAGTGAAGCATCTTGATCTTTCACTGTAGAAGATTGGTGAGAATGAATAGAAGCGATAGAAGCTGGTCATATTATGAAAGGGTAGTATTTCTGGTAACAGTATTGATTTCTGAGGTTTTTATGACAAACAATAACAATACCAATTTCTAATATATGGCTAGGATACTAGTGTAAGAATATAATAACTGCTTAGTTAAAGAGAGAATATGAATTTCTTCATGACTTTTTATGAGACAACAACAGTAATAGTAGTTATATTAATAATAATAATAATAATAATAATAACAGGGATAATAATTGCCCGGAAGGTGTAGTAGAAGATGAAAATGTAAAATTGATTTGGGATAGCAATATCCAATGTGATAATTTGATAGAAGCGAGGAGACCAGACATAATATTACTTGAGAAGAAAACGAAAGATGCCATCATTATAGATGTTGCTGTACCTGGTGATTGTAGGGCACATGAAAAAGAGAATGAAAAGGTCGAAAAGTATCAAGATTTAAAAGTGGAGCTGAAACGTCTTTGGTCGTTAAGAAAAGTGAAAGTGGTACCAGTAGTTGTTGGTGCCTTAGGCTGTGTGAGCAAAAGATTTAATAGCTGGATGGAAATGTTAGGTCTTGAAGTAAATGTTGGAATTGTGCAAAAAACAGTCTTATTGGGATCTGCGAGGATAATTAGAAAAGTAATGGACATTTGAAAGAACCCTCTTGGCCCTTGGCCACTAGTTGTGGCTCGCCCAAGAGGAAAATACTCGGCAATACGAACAGCCTGTGCGAAAGCTTTAAAAC
>RDPX01000454.1:191657-227547 GCA_003991215.1 Morbakka virulenta | reverse complement strand
GGACAAAATAGCTACCGACAAAATAGCTACTGGTCTTCTCTGCTACTGGGACAAAATAGCTACTGCTACTATCCGCTACTAGAACAAAAGCGCTACCGGCACCGATATTTGAGCTACCGATGTATATCGATCGCTACTGTTGCAGCTTTTTGGGACTTCTCTGAACTGCCGCCGTACGGCATGTCCCTTGTTACCACTAAGTATGCAGTGTGATTTGCATGTACGAGTACATTCATGAACACATACTTGCGTACAGGGAATGTAATTACAGCTATATGCCATGGATAAAGTTTCACTATGGATAAAGTTTTAAAACTGGAACGTTTTGATGTTGATCCGAGTGGTTCTGGTGCTCCGAAAGCGTGGATTCACTGGAAACGCACCTTTGTGAATTTTCTCTCCGTTCTTCCCGAATACAGATTACTTACTAATTTCGTCTCTCCTTCTCTCCGAATGCAATAAGGAGTGTTCATCCTACGAATCAGCAATGGAAGCGTTCCAAAACATCTACGTTAAACCAACAAACAAAATTTTCACTAGACACGTACTTGCTACTCGACGTCAACAACCTGGAGAACCCCTCATTGACTATCTGCAAGCGCTAAAAGTCCTCAGTAAGGAGTGCAACTTCCAATCTGTTATTGCAGCTAAATATTGTAAAGAATACATCCGTGACTCTTTTAATACTGGCGTACTATCAAATCAGATACGTCAGCGACTTTTAGAGAACAAAACTCTTGATCTCAAAAGTATGTTTGAGCAGGCTAGAGCACTTGACTCGGCTATGCGAAGTTTTGAAGGCTACTCGATTCGTTAGCCGTTCAATGCCGCCACCAACTCCACCAGATTTGCCAGTGACTGAATCAAGAATATCAGCTTAAACAACACAGAATACTCATAAATGTTTCTTTTGTGGAAATGCTAAACCTCCTCGTCACAAGTCCCTGGCCCGTAACGTTGTTTGTAATAATTGCCAAAAGAAGGGCCTTTTACAAAATTATGTCAGGGAAAACCAACAAAGCCTGTCTGTATCGCGATCACTCCAATACTCGCATCAGTTGGAGCCCCAGAAGCTCTTGAAAAGTCATCTACTGCTGTTGTAGTAAATGCAGATTGAAATGTCATTGCGCTCGTTGACAATGGAAGTAGCGAAAGTAGTTACTGTGTCACCTTTGAATATAGAGGCTCCAAGCCTTCTTTGTCTGTCTGCGGCATGACTACATTGAATATTGAAACACCCTCGCCGTTTGCAAACCTTACATCTGATTGTCATCCCTTTACTTCAAAGTGACGACGCTATAGCAAAGAGGACCTGGTATTCATCAGTAATTAAGTAGACAGACTACTAGCGGAAGGTGTTATTGAACACAGTCAGTAACCATGGTGAGCACAAGTATTTGTTTCAAAAGACGAAAATCACAAAAAACGCTTGGCCATAGATTACTTGCAAACAATCAACATCTTTACCTAGCTAGATACATTGCCCAATTCAAGGTCCTCTTCACACTCGACCTCCAAAGCGCCTATTATCAGATACCTCTTCAAGATGCAGACAAACCTTACACTGCCTTTGAAGCTAAAGGAAGACTTTATCAGTTCACCCGGGTACCCTTCAGAGTGACAAATGGTGTAGCATGCTTTCAAAGGGAAATAATGAAGCTTGTTAAAAACCATAATCTGAAAGGAGTGTTACCCTATCTTGACAATATCACCATGTGGACTTGATCAAGAAGATCACGATATCAACTTCAGCAAATTCATGGAAGGTGGTAAAGCTGTCAATTTGAAGTTCAACGATAGCAAAAGTTTCCTGTCTACTCGACGTCTTCCTTTACATGGCCCTGTCATCGAAGATGGTATGATATACCAAGATCCAGAGAGGTTGCGACCTTGGCGAGAGCTTTCTCTCCCTCACAACACTAAGTCACTCCACCTGTGGGTGGGACTTTTAGCTTATCACTCGCATTGGGTGCCAAACCTCTCTGATCGAATTAAACCTATCACAAGTTGCAAATCCTTTCCATTGTCTTCAGAAGCAGAAGGAGCATTCGAGAGCCTGAAGAAGACCATTGCAAAGGTCGCTGTATCAGATATAGATGAAACAGTTCCATTCGAAGTTGGAACCGATGCCTCAGATGTAGCTTCAGCAGCTACTCTCAACCAGAACGGAAGGCCGGTAGCCTTCTTCTCACGTGCGCTGCAAGGAAGGCTCTGAACCTTGTGGAAGGCTCTTGCAATGTGTGTCAAATCGAAAGGTCTACCAACTGAGAGATGGCGGGATGTTCTTCCTGATGTATTACATTCGGTTCGCTCGCTGCTGTGCACTGTTACGAACCAAACACCCCACGAGCGGTTCTTGGGAATCTCTCGTAGGTCTTCTACAGGTAGCTCTATCCCTTCATGGGCGATATCTCCTGGTCCTGTATTTGTAAGGCGTAATGTCAGACGCACCAAAACTGATCCATTGGTTGAGGAAGCCGATCTGATCCACGCTAACCCACATTACGCCCACATCCGCTATGTTGATGGACGAGAGACCACGATATTTAAGAGGAGTCTTGCTCCCCGCGGTAGCTTACCTGAAGAAGATGATGTAACTCCTGCAAATCCAGAGTCACCACCACCAAACTGTTTATACCAATGAACAGGCCACCACAGCTTTGACACACTCCCAGGACGAGCGTCGGCCAGTTAATAGGCTTAATCTTTAGAAAGAGGTGAATGTACTGAAAATGATTATCATCATTTGACTGTTGTTTGACTCTTATTGTTATAACGTGTAAATTAGTTTTGTTGGGTTTCCTTTCTTAAGGCGCGCGCAGTACTCAACGGATATACACATTATGTAAAGTCGGCCTTGTTGTGTGGCACGAGGTTTTTCTGGATTAAAGCCTCATTTTAGGCCTTAAAACTGTCTAGTTACATTACATTATGTGTTCTGTTTTATCACATTTTTTTTTCTTTTTCGTTGGCCTTTAAAAGAAAAGTAAACTTTACGCAACTGAAATGGAGTTTGATTTGGACAATTAAAGGCATTAAGCAGTACACAGAACACAAGAGCAATGAAGGGATGCACTCTCAAGCAGAACAGAAAAGATACCTCGTGTACATTTTTAAAACCTGGGACTTGCAATTTTACGGACAAATAATGAAGAAAAGAGGGCACGGAAGTCTAACAATATGTGGGACATAACCAGAAAAGAAAGAAAGAGGAAGAGAAGGAGATTTCCCTGCTAGAACCGGCCTATCTAAACATGAAGAAAGCAGCCATCAGGAGTAAAGAGAAGAAGACTTGGGCATTCAGTGTAAAGTGAAAATTCGAATACATGCTGTAAGACAGGCACGGCACTGGAGGAAGAAAAAGAAACGTTGATTGGTAAATACGAGTCTAAAGTTAAACCTTAATTAATGTTCACTTTCTTCGCCCAGATCTTTAAAAAAAACTCGCCACTGTTGTTGTTCTTTCTTTTTCTTGTTTGTTTTTGGTTTGGAGAGGAAAAAAAGGAAAACAATCCAATTTCTTATGCTTATCTCTTTACTTGTTAAGTACAAATACTAGATAAAACAAAAATGTCTAATGATCTATCAGAGCCAATTGACATGACTACAGAAACGTAATTGATATACATTGGTATATGTATTTATATGTATATACATATATCCATATAAATATAATATATATCCATATATATAACTATTAGATATAAATTATTTATGTTATATCTATATAATGTATATATATATATATATAACTATTCCTAAACAAGTAATTAACATTGATTAACAAACAAATGGCATCATGCTTACGTCCAATGCATTGTATGCTACCTTTCTAGAACAAATCTTGAAAAAACTGCTTAAACACTTCAACTACAAGTATACTTCTAAACATTTACGACACAACGTTCCTTGTCAAATTCTCCATTTTTAAATACTTGCGTCAATTGTAAAAAAATAAGTGCATAATAATGTATTTCGTAAAACACTTAAGTACAACAAATATTTAATATATGTAAGTTAGCGTACTAATAACAAACCCAACATTGGGACAAACTAGTTTTCTTTAGTTTGTAAAGCTTGTAATGTAGATTTGTAGACCTACATTGCGAAATAAAAATTACCTTTTAGTGACTCATTCCAACTACTGTAGGACTGTCTCTAATAATTACAACTGTTTGTTTTTTAAACCAGCATATAAATATTTTTAAATTTTATCGTGCACCCCTTCAACTATCCCATGAAATACTCTAAATAGTACCAACCCCTTTTAAGGGTTCTAATTGGTTGTACAATGGTGTTGCTCTACGACAGTGGATCTCGTAGCTATTAATAACTCAGTATATCCATATTGGCATCTTTCTTGCAAAAGGCTGGATTAAGTTTGACAAAATATTCTTTAATGAAAGTGCCTATGTTAAATAACGTCTTTGCTTGATTTTGTATTGTTTTCCTCGCTCTTTCTCTATTTTAGCGTTCCTTCCTTCTTGTCTAGTCCTGTTCACATACATTCAAACAACTTATACCTTATTTTAACTATTTTACAAGCAATAATTGCAGGCAAAGATTAGCGACCTCTGCCCGAAACAACCAAACAAATATATCAAAATGTTTCTCCAATAACTAACTAACACAACGTCAATTTTTTACTAAATTGCCAAGATCGTTTATAGCCTTAACAAAGTTAATATGATATTGATTATTAACGAAGAAAGTCGCAACCAGTGTCCTCTTATGGTACCGAAACTATTAAATAGAATAAAGGTGTTTGATGAATTGAAACAGTAAGAGTATCACTTCTCTTCATAACCTTGCAATGTTTTTTTCCTATTGATGGTTTTTGCGGTTCCTCCCTCTGTCTTCGTCGAAATACTAAAAGTTTGTAGAAGAAACGGGGTTCAATCCGCTATTCTGTTAATACTTTCGGTACCAAGAACTGAATATTAGGTCGTATGTTTGGATTTATATCATATTTAATTCTACGTAATAATTTCTTTCGTGTTTTATCTATCTTATAGGTCATGTACGATTTGGCCATAAAAACACGTATTTATTTTTCAAAGGCCCAAACCTCAGGACGTATATTTTTAGATTTTCTCTAGTGGTTATACAATGTTGCGTTTCCTTTCCAACTTCACGGTGTTCGTTTTTTAATCAAACGAGAAAACGCATAGCTAGTAGAATACGAATTAAGGATCTACAAAAATATAACAACTAAAATTCACACTTAAGATAGATCTTGGTTTCTCCTGATTGCACTTATAATGAAATGAAATACCAGAAGGGTCGGAACTGTTTCACTTTACCTAAAGAATCGTTACTCTGTTTTGTTACATGTATAAATAATAATGTAAAATTTATCAGTAAGACTACTCTAGGATATGGTCCTTTCTAAAGCATAAAAATTTGTTAATTATGTAGTGAAGTAAGGTAAACTCAACGGTATTGAGAAATGACTGTTAGTTCGGCATGACATGATCCGCAAACCTTACAGACAGTTTTCTTTTGTCACGATTTGTACTGGCTATAGAGGACTTGCGTAAAATAGAGGTTGAACTATTACTCTGTCTCTCAAGAGAAGAATTTGCTGATGAAGAGTCACTGTAAGCTCCACTCTCGTAGCCATATTTATCTTCCAAAATGATATCGTTTAGTATTTGCCCATTATGAGTAACGGTTGTATTTGGAGTGGTTGTGAACATCAGTGGTGACTCATCTTTATTAGGATTTGGTATCTCAACATGTGATGACTTGAATGTGTTCACATTTAATGGCCCTGTCACTACTAAAGGTTTCTTTACCTTTGCTCTTAATTTGACAGGCATTTTTAATTTTATAGGCATTCGCATCTCAAACCAGGAGGGGGAGCGAAAATAGGGAGCATGCACCCTGATAGGATCCGGATGAGCACTGTGGCGTCTTCTCCTTTTTCGGAAGATACTGTTACTTTTCTTGCGATCAAGACTATCCATTTCTGATGACGATGTTGATTCGTACACTATGTTTGCATGTCTTATTTTGTCTACATCGTCGGATATATCAGGCAATGACATCGTCCTTTGCATAGATGGCCTTTCAGGAGTTGCTGGTAAGCGTAACTCTGTATCGTGTTGTTGGCCCTTTCTCCTTGTCTGTTCTGCATTGTCAGAAATGTCGTCCAAAATTCCACTATCAGACAAACTACGTTGAACTCCTAGCGACCAGTCTTGTGTGCGCCTACCGGCGACATTTACATCCTCCGTTTCACTTCCGTATTCATCAATGTGATAATGATTAACGTGAGGAAGTAAAGGGATTCCGACAGCACTGTGTCTCCGCATTATGGACTCGTTTAATGAATCAAACCCACTTAATGTATCCAGTGTACTTTTTGAAGACTTGGAACTTTTACCTTTCTTCGAATTTCGCTTAGATTTAGGAGATGGCTCGTCATGCGAAATGGAACTGCCAAAAAGTTCTTGACGTGAGCTGTTTTGCAAACTCCAGTTTCCTTCTTGTGTGTTTGGTTGTCCATATCTGGTGTTTTCCTTTTCAAACTCATTTACTGATACCGACATTCTGTAAGGGTCACCTAGTACGTCCGTAGTATAGGTAGTAGAAAACTGCTCTTCCTTAGAAAAGCTTCCATTGGGTCTTGAATACGTACCTGCAGTTTCTACCTGATCAGGTGGATAACCTTTTTCACAAATGTCATGTTCGTCGTGTTTTTTTGTGGTTGACAAAGGCGTGATATTAAGAATGTTATCGGCTGAAAATCTTCGATGACCTGGTTTCTTTTCTGTCAAAATATTAACCTTATAGCTTGAAATAATTCTATCTTGGTCAGGCCTTGGCGAAGACTCCTGCAAAATGTTATCTAAAGAATGTCGTCGTCTGGATGGATAGCTCCTGGGACGATCTGAATCTGCTTTGTGGAAAGATGCAAGAGGATCTGCTCTGAGAATATCCTCATAACTTTGAGAGCCACCAAGTGGACGGTGCAAATTGAGTGATGGAATCAAAGAGCTTGTATTAGCCATGTGTTTTAGCTCCATATCAAAAGCAGAATTTCTAGCCCCTGATAAGTCGTGGTCCTGTTCCATAGCTTGGTATTGAGAAGGGTTTTGTAATTCCTTTCCCTGTTTATTTTCATCTGTTCTTTTCTCAACGTTTACAAAGAGGCTCGGGGCTTCGAGTTCTATAGCAAAATGCGATGTTTTCTTAACTCCTTGTGCAGGTGATGTTTTGCTAACTATATCCAGGTCCATGCTAGAAGTTGCTGTATTACTACTTTCTAATGGTGTTGTGTCATTTAACAAGTTTGAGCTGTAAGTATTAATATCAAGTGAGGAGCAATCTTCCTTTGACGAATAAGAAGTACTTTTTATGCCATTTGATATAACTTCTCGTTTTGCCGTGCCCAAGGCATCTGTATTACTGTCATAGTCTTGCTTTAGCAAGTTAGATTTGTTGCTATTGTCTCGACCATGTAAAGGATATCCAATTTCGATGCCTTCATAATTGGATCCAGCATAATCCGATTCTTGCGGCCGGGAGGACCTTCTCTTACTAAGATAATCCGGCTTTTCACTACCAAATGCACTCGTGGTCTCAGCAGTATCGCTATTTTCAATATTGCGATACGATCTCTCAATTCCTAGTATGTTTTCTGTGTATCTAAAGTCACTGGTATCAGTTGTAGACTTGGGATAGTCATATCCTTTGCCTGCGGAAGATTTTCTGTTAAACTCTGAGCTTGTATAACTAGGGACAGCATAAATTGGTTTTATTTCTTTTCTAAAGTTGTTTCCACTGCTAGTAATCCTATCACTAATAGCTGTCTTTTGTACTGAAGGTAACTGCACTGGAACAGTTTCATAACCAGGTTCTTCAAAATCATCTAGTCCTTGCACTGCCTTACGGACAGGATCTATGTCGTGGCTAATTTCAAAAAAGTTTCCCTCCCTTCCTTCATTCACTTCAGCAGTAGCATCAAGAGAACCGATTTTTGATGATTTACCACTTAATGCTAAGTCTAGTTTCTCATCAATTTGTCGTAGATATTCAATAGATGTTTTTCGCATTGATTTTGGTATTGGAGTTGCATATAAAGATTCCTCTTCCTTCTCGGAGTGAGCATCAATATTAATAGTAGTACTTGTATTTAAATTAACGTTGGCTGAATTATAATCATTACTGTGTGCGTTGGACACCTCACTTGGATTTTCCTTATTTGAGTCATGACGGAGATAACTGGAGGGATATTTAGAGATATTAATATGTGCATTGATCTCGGGATTAAAAGGCTCTATACCATTTTCCTTTTCTTCGTCGTCAATAAACAAAGGATTAACACAGCTTCTTGTAAATTGCTTTTCTTCGGTTTGCTCAGACTGGACTTCATGTTTAGCTTTTTCGTTTCTGAGTAAAGAACCTAGAGAATGCTTCTTTTTCTTGTGTCGTTTTCCACCTCCTACAACTTTTGAATCAACACTATATTTTCTGCTCTGGCCACCAGAGAACACATTGGCAAGTGAAGGTCCTTCTAATATGACATTAGTGTTAGATAAATACTTCTCATCAAATTGGTCCTTAGCGATATCTTCAACGGAACTAAGGTTGTTAACTGCTGTAGTATAATTTTGTTCTATATTTATTACGTTAGCTGTATTCATCACTTCAGTTTTTGTTTCGGCATTTTCGCTTTGTGGAGTCTTTTCAATATTTACGTTCGTACTATGACATTCATTTATAAGCTGCACCGAATTTAATCCAGACTTGCGTTTAAAAAGGGGCTTATTTGTCTCTACTGAGCTTACACTGGTTAAAGAACCACTATCGTATGACTCATTATCGCTGCCTTCGAAATGATTTTGATCCACTGTATGTTTGGTTTTCTTTGACTTACGATTATTAGATGATCCTGCTACTATTACTGCAGGTATATGACTTGTATCCGAAACGTCTCTTAAATTTGAATTGCCAACCTTTCCAGTCTTACTTACACTGATATCTTCCCTTTTTACTAGAAGGTTGTGATCTGTTGTTTCATCTTTCATTGATGATGACTCAAAACATAGACGAGTCTCTGCCTCTTCATTGGTAAGATTGATTCCATTGCCAGGACCAAGATTAATATGTTCACTGTAATAGACTGTTTCAACGTTTTGTAACTCCTTGTTGGGTTTCTTGAGATGATTTTCACTGTTGACCTCATGTGAATGTAAACCGCGGAAATTAGGATTGCTTATTATGATGTCCCTATTGTTATCATTTTGCATAATAATCTTTTTGTTTTTATCTCTTTTACCACGATGAGAATTCGAGCTTTCATAGCTTTCTTGGTAAATGGGAATATCCAGCATTTGAATATCTTCACTCATATGAAGAGGCACTTGAGAAACTTTCCGGTCGGAATGAATATAAACCCTTTCTTCTGAACTTAAAGAATCTGTATCAAAATTAGAATCCGGTGGTGGGATTCCAGCCCGATATCCAGGAAGAGGAAAGTGTGGTCTATCGACGCAAGAAGCAAAAGCTACTTGAGACTGTTTACGATAATCCCGTCGATATGTTTCTCCTTTAATTGAACCCGCAACTGTTTTAACACAACAGATCTTTGAACATCCACATAATCGGCAGCAATATATCAGTAATGTTAGAATTAAAGCAAGGAGAACTATTCCAGCGATAAGAAAATAGATCCAAATTGGCAAACCATTGCCATCTTTAGGTGATGTACTGGAAGGTGGGCTTCTGGCACCACACGTCAAGAAAGAGACCTGGGTTACATTTTCAATCTGAATGTGAGATCCAAATAATGTGTTTACTTCTGGTTTAACAGTACCATTCGGGTATGATAAACGAGTTGTGTAATTTTCAACTTTACTCGGAGAGCAGAGTAAACATGAGAGAACATTTTGCTTGAAAGTAAAGCTAATTTCTAGATTGCGAAAATCTGCTTTTGATCTTTTATATTTTGTGACGACGATATTTTGGCTATCAGTAAAATTATAAAATCTTGCTAGAATATTGACAAAGTTGTTTACAACATCTAACTCACACTGAAATCCAAACGGTGTTCTGATCTGCACACTGATCTCAAAACAAACAAAATCAGTATCGTTTAAAGCTGCATGGACATTATAAGTCAACTTTCCATTGCAGCTATTAACTACCAGTAGCTGAAGCAAGGCCCGTTTTTTTTCCAGCTCTGACTTAATTTGAAAGTCGGGAAAAAACCTTAATTGCCGTTTTTTCGTGTCGTAGTGATACCAGCATTGTGATTTACCCAAAAATTGTACAGGAATAATAGACGATGCTAAGTTTGCAAAATTTCCATCTTTCTCATCAAAAAATGTGTTGTTAGGTATTGTATACTGGAAGAAATATCCAGGCTTCATTATCAAATGAGGAATAGGGTGCCATAATTGGGGTGTTTTGCAAGTTGGTACCATCTTTGTTGTCCTTAAATAAACAAAGCAAAGAGAATCAGTGTTACAATATTATCTACAAATTTTTCTTGGATAAAAAAGCAAGAAAATAGACCTAAAAAGATTTAGAAAAAAATCCTCTTTGCATTTGGCCGATTCAAAAACACGATATATACAGAGGAACAGAATGAAAAACTATGATACGCATTCACTGATTTTTGAAAATTTCTTATTTAGCTACTACTCCAAGTATATAAAAATTTAATAAAATTAGTGGATTTTATTGTCATATTTTTCACTTTTTGCAGTTCGCACACCAAAATCAACGATTTGTGTCAGGGATAATCACAACTAAACTATGAACGTAAATATGGATTTCACCAATTCCAGGTGATGTACCCGTAGTCAGGGGAGTCAATAGTCACTAAAGGGAAGCCTTTTCATTATTACAGTAAAGCATAAATAAATTCATTGTTTTAAAAAATTCTAATCTAATATAAATTTTAAAAATATTCTCTCTGTGTCTTGGTTCCTTTGTCACTCGCGCACACACACACACACACACACACACACACAAACACACCCACACAACTATCTTTGATTCCGTGATAAGCTGAACGTGTGTGTGTGAGAGAGAGAGAGAAAGAGAGAGAGAGAAAGAGAGAGAGACTTACAGATACATAGACACACCAAAGGACACAAAATCTCACACACACACACATTGTATTTATCACGCTGCTATTGCAGTTAAATTATAACTGGCTACATAGTGTATTGCATGGAATTTATTTAAGTTAAGATTACAACAAATGAAAGAATCCACTTTCAAATGTATTGATCTCAAATGAGTCTATTATGTGGCTGCTTCTTCTACAGTACTTTCACTGACTTCTATAAAAAACGAAACTAGTTGTGAAATTATACCTTGTGGGTAGTTCTTTAGTGGTGGTACGAGCTCGTGATGTTGAAACGTCTGAAAATGGTGTCTTGGTATGGTTCGTGTACGTTTTAGTCCCTTCTGTCGTCTCCGTACCAGCTGGTTTAGGTGTGGCACTTGGAGAGCTTATGGAAGATATTGAAAATGTGGTCTTGGTTTTATCTGTGGATGATATCTTTAGCGTCGATTTGGTAAGCTTTGTTCCCACAGTTGAATCAGAAGACTTACTGATGGGCGACTTTGTTGTTTTCTTTGTGCTCGTTCCAACCAAAGTTGGTTTAGTGGTTTGAGTTGACCTGGAATAATGGAATACGTCATCGGTATGATTAAATGACAAAAAAATAATTTTATGTTGCTCATTGTTTTTAAAACCTGAGTGATCCTAGGTGCCTCGAGAAAGGCGCCTAGGTTTTCCTTTGAGAATAAGGAAGACCAAGTGAAATCTACGTGATCCTAGGTGCCCCAAGAATGGCGCCTACGATGACAAGAAATAAAATGATGAACCTTGTATATAAAAAAATTTCTGATCTTGCAATCAAATAGAAATCTTCCTTTGAGGATACGGAAGACCAAGTGAAATCTACGTGATCCTAGGTGCCCCAAGAATTGGCGCCTACGATGACAAGAAATAAAATGATGAACCTTGTATATAAAAAAATTTCTGATCTTGCAATCAAATAGAAATCTTCCTTTGAGGATACGGAAGACCAAGTGAAATCTACGTGATCCTAGGTGCCCCAAGAATTGGCGCCTATGATGACAAGAAATAAAATGATGAACCTTGTATATAAAAAAATTTCTGATCTTGCAATCAAATAGAAATCTTCCTTTGAGGATACGGAAGACCAAGTGAAATCTACGTGATCCTAGGTGCCCCAAGAATTGGCGCCTACGATGACAAGAAATAAAATGATGAACCTTGTATATAAAAAAATTTCTGATCTTGCAATCAAATAGAAATCTTCCTTTGAGGATACGGAAGACCAAGTGAAATCTACGTGATCCTAGGTGCCCCAAGAATTGGCGCCTACGATGACAAGAAATAAAATGATGAACCTTGTATATAAAAAAATTTCTGATCTTGCAATCAAATAGAAATCTTCCTTTGAGGATACGGAAGACCAAGTGAAATCTACGTGATCCTAGGTGCCCCAAGAATTGGCGCCTACGATGACAAGAAATAAAATGATGAACCTTGTATATAAAAAAATTTCTGATCTTGCAATCAAATAGAAATCTTCCTTTGAGGATACGGAAGACCAAGTGAAATCTACGTGATCCTAGGTGCCCCAAGAATTGGCGCCTACGATGACAAGAAATAAAATGATGAACCTTGTATATAAAAAAATTTCTGATCTTGCAATCAAATAGAAATCTTCCTTTGAGGATACGGAAGACCAAGTGAAATCTACGTGATCCTAGGTGCCCCAAGAATTGGCGCCTACGATGACAAGAAATAAAATGATGAACCTTGTATATAAAAAAATTTCTGATCTTGCAATCAAATAGAAATCTTCCTTTGAGGATACGGAAGACCAAGTGAAATCTACGTGATCCTAGGTGCCCCAAGAATTGGCGCCTACGATGACAAGAAATAAAATGATGAACCTTGTATATAAAAAAATTTCTGATCTTGCAATCAAATAGAAATCTTCCTTTGAGGATACGGAAGACCAAGTGAAATCTACGTGATCCTAGGTGCCCCAAGAATTGGCGCCTATGATGACAAGAAATAAAATGATGAACCTTGTATATAAAAAAATTTCTGATCTTGCAATCAAATAGAAATCTTCCTTTGAGGATACGGAAGACCAAGTGAAATCTACGTGATCCTAGGTGCCCCAAGAATTGGCGCCTACGATGACAAGAAATAAAATGATGAACCTTGTATATAAAAAAATTTCTGATCTTGCAATCAAATAGAAATCTTCCTTTGAGGATAAGGAAGACCAAGTGAAAACTAAGTCATTCAGGTGACAATACAATAACACAAAATTTTATTCCAGGCTCAAGGGAACTTTTTGTCGTATAAGGCCTTCCTCAATCTTGTTGAAGTTTAAAAAATAATATAAAATATGAAATTGAAATATAAAAAATAATAATAACCTTGAAAAGAATAAAGTACAGGGTAACACCAAATTGAAAGATAAATTCCACAATGAGCAATAAAAAAATAACATAAAATGTAAAGCAAAAATTTTGTAAGATAACTATTTAAAAAATTCAATGACTTCTTATTCTTATACAAAATATTTTTTTCTCAACCTTCCCTCTCTTTCCTCCTGTGGGTCATTCTGTATCAATCTGTCTTCTTTTCCTTTTTTTCTTCTCTCTCTCTCTCTCTCTCTCTCCTACTACTACTACTCCTTCTACTACTACTACTACTACTACTACTACTACTACTACTACTACGCACATATGATCTCACTCTTTTTGCCCGATAATCATGTTATTTCGTAAAACGTTCAAACTCTAACCCTTACATTGGCTTTGTCTTCTTCATTTGCCATATTGTATAGCTTGAGCGATCATAGACCTTCCCTGCTCGCTAACTCTGCAATGTGAATTACTTCACACTTCCTATCCAGCTGGAACCAATCTTCAATTTTGTCACGCTGTTTTCTTTGTCTATCTTTGTCACCAGTTCTTGATGAACTCCATCCTTTTAGTTGAAATTGATTCTTATATGTTCCCTTTCCTATTTATATGACCTAAAAATTTAATTTCTTGATCTAAAAATTCCTCTTACAGCTCTTCCTGTGTTCTCATTAGCCTCAACACTACATCGTTACTCTCCCAACATTTTGTCGTTACTCAGTACAACTTATCTTCTACATTATCTAGCACTGTACCACTTTACGTACTACCAGTTTAAAACTACCAACTTTCCTTTTTATTTTATTTTTCTGTGTTTCACATGCGTACTCCATGACGGCCGAGATGTAAGTATTTAATTTCCAGATCCTAATCCTAAACTGGCAGTAGGATTTTTTTGAGAATGCTTAATACATTTCCAAATGCACTTTTTGCTGTACGATTCTTCTATTAATTTCGAAATTTCTCTTACCATCCGATGTAGGGATTCTACCCACGTAATTAAAGTACTTCACATGATGCAGTCCATCCACATGATGCAGTCCATCTAGTCCATCTACCTTGATATCACTTACATAGACTATTTACAATAAAGTGGTAATCTACTTAACACCAATGACTCAAACAATGTTGTGTAATTAATTACTCGTATGTGTCAATGTTACTTTGCAATTACCAAGCATGTACGCGTTTTCTACTTCCTTGGTTCATGCCTTATTACAAACATTAACTAATTTAGAAATCTACTTATTTTTAACATTTTAAAGGAAAATGTAAAGATTAAACTTACTTTGTAGTAGAATCTTTCTTCTTTGTTGTTCTTGTAGTAAATCCTTGTGCGCCAGTTGTAGGACTCGTTCCAGAAGTTGTCTTTGCATATACTATCGTGGAAACTGTAAGGGTGACAGTAGCTGAATCAGTGGACTTTTGTGAACTCACTCTGCTAGACATTGTTGTAGGCTGTGTACTACCACTTGATACTTTTCCTGTCTTGAACGTTGATTGGGTAGGTGATGAACTGGCAGTAGGAGAAGTTGTCTTTTTAGATTCTGTACTTAACGTTGTTGTTTGGGTTACTGTGGTGCCGCTCTGACCACCTGTCGTTGACGTAAAAGTACTGGGCTGTGATGACGTCACTTTTTCAGTGCTAGTAGTAAAGGGTTTAGTACTTTTGGCACTGGTTTTTGTAGCTTTCCTTGTTGTTTTGTGCTGTGGTCTGGTCACAACTTGGGGTGTAGATTTTGTTATCTTTGCTGTCTTGGAGAAAACATCACTTCTTGTTGTTTTTTCTGTTGGGGTTATTATCTGCATCTCTTGGCATTCAATAAATACCCAGCTTATCACATGCTGATGAAGAATGAAAAACAAACTGCCACTCCTTGCTTTACTTCTAACCGTATTGATAAGCTGAATTATGGCAGTCTTCTTACTGCATGGCAAAACAGCAACCATTTGAAGGTAAACTTTGTTTCTTTTGTATAGAAACTGCGTTTTGCCTTTAGCAAGAATTTCTTGCCGTAAGCATTTATTGGAGAGAACTTCAATTTTATATAGAGTTTCGTCTGTTACATTTTTACCTACAAGCTGTATATCCTTCCGTGCTATTTTGAATATTAGAGATAAGACTTTATTGTAGTTGTCAATTGTGGTACTGTTCGACTGGGCAAAATCGATGTTAAATACCATTCCAAAAAATATTTTATGACTCTTTTTAGTAGCATTTAAACAAAACTGATATTCATGTGGTGTCGTTCTTGGTAATTTATCAGTAGTTATTGTTTTTGTAAAGGTAGTTGGAGATTTAGACATTGGTTTACTTGCTTTTGCCGACGTGGAGGGAATAGAGGTCGTTGATGAAGTCGATAAGGTAGACGTTAACCCGTTCTTACATTCACTAAAAATCCATCCAAATACATTAATATTTAACATATAGTAGAGTTGAGAGTCTTTGGTTTCAACTCGCATGTACTTTATTAATCTGGTAATCACTTTTCTGTCACTACAATCAAATGAAGCAGTCATCATTGCATATATTCCAGATTGGAAGGAACTTTCTTTTATTGAAGCTTCACCCACACCCTTGGCAATTATCCTGCGCTCTGTGCACATCTTACCCGACAATATCAGCTGAAACAAATTATCTTTGTTCAGGGTCTTTGGTATAATGTTTATTTTGTCCGTTGAAATTTTGAGTAGTCTTGCTAATCTGTTGATATACCTGAGACGAATTGTAGTGGTGATTTGACTATACTTCATTGAGAATACTATTCCAAAATTGATAGTATAGTCATATTTACTCTCGTCAGAACAAAATATCAAAGGTTGTGTAGTGGGTAATACAGATGTACTTTCTTTAGATGTTGAATCTGTTTGCTTAGTTGATGACAAAGTTGATTTTGAAGGATCTTTTGTAACTGTGGTACTTGCAGTTGATAGATGTGGTGGCTTGCTACATTCACTGAAGATCCATCCAAATACATTAATATTTAACATGTAATAGAGTTGAGATTCTTTGGTTTCAACTCGCATGTATTTTATTAATCTGGTAATCAGTTTATTATCACTACAATCAAATGAAGCAGTCATCATTGCATATATTCCAGATTGGAAGGAACTTTCTTTTATTGAAGCTTCACCCACACCCTTGGCAATTATCCTGCGCTCTGTGCACATCTTACCCGACAATATCAGCTGAAACAAATTATCTTTGTTCAGGGTCTTTGGTATAATGTTTATTTTGTCCGTTGAAATTTTGAGTAGTCTTGCTAATCTGTTGATATACCTGAGACGAATTGTAGTGGTGATTTGACTATACTTCATTGAGAATACTATTCCAAAATTGATAGTATAGTCATATTTACTCTCGTCAGAACAAAATATCAAAGGTTGTGTAGTGGGTAATACAGATGTACTTTCTTTAGATGTTGAATCTGTTTGCTTAGTTGATGACAAAGTTGATTTTGAAGGATCTTTTGTAACTGTGGTACTTGCAGTTGATAGATGTGGTGGCTTGCTACATTCACTGAAGATCCATCCAAATACATTAATATTTAACATGTAATAGAGTTGAGATTCTTTGGTTTCAACTCGCATGTATTTTATTAATCTGGTAATCAGTTTATTATCACTACAATCAAATGAAGCAGTCATCATTGCATATATTCCAGATTGGAAGGAACTTTCTTTTATTGAAGCTTCACCCACACCCTTGGCAATTATCCTGCGCTCTGTGCACATCTTACCCGACAATATCAGCTGAAACAAATTATCTTTGTTCAGGGTCTTTGGTATAATGTTTATTTTGTCCGTTGAAATTTTGAGTAGTCTTGCTAATCTGTTGATATACCTGAGACGAATTGTAGTGGTGATTTGACTATACTTCATTGAGAATACTATTCCAAAATTGATAGTATAGTCATATTTACTCTCGTCAGAACAAAATATCAAAGGTTGTGTAGTGGGTAATACAGATGTACTTTCTTTAGATGTTGAATCTGTTTGCTTAGTTGATGACAAAGTTGATTTTGAAGGATCTTTTGTAACTGTGGTACTTGCAGTTGATAGATGTGGTGGCTTGCTACATTCACTGAAGATCCATCCAAATACATTAATATTTAACATGTAATAGAGTTGAGATTCTTTGGTTTCAACTCGCATGTATTTTATTAATCTGGTAATCAGTTTATTATCACTACAATCAAATGAAGCAGTCATCATTGCATATATTCCAGATTGGAAGGAACTTTCTTTTATTGAAGCTTCACCCACACCCTTGGCAATTATCCTGCGCTCTGTGCACATCTTACCCGACAATATCAGCTGAAACAAATTATCTTTGTTCAGGGTCTTTGGTATAATGTTTATTTTGTCCGTTGAAATTTTGAGTAGTCTTGCTAATCTGTTGATATACCTGAGACGAATTGTAGTGGTGATTTGACTATACTTCATTGAGAATACTATTCCAAAATTGATAAGATAACCATTTGTACTCTCGTCAGGACACAGCGTTAGTGGCTGTTTTGTGGAAAAACCCATTGAAGTTTCTTGTGTCGTTTTGCTTGATGTAAATGTTATAACCGTTTGAGATTTCTTAGTGGATTGAGTTGGTTTTGTGGGTGATGACGTTGTTGTTGGTGGTGATGCAGTAAAAGTAAGTGTTTCAGTTGATTTTTGTTGTTGTTTCGTGCATTTTATGAAGGCCCATCTAAATACATGGGCATTTAGCATATAATATAGTTGGCTATCTTTGGTTTCTACTTTAAGAAAGCTGATTAATTTCTCAATCGTTGGCTTTTCCTTGCAGTCAAACGTAGCCAGCATCATTGTGTACAGTCCTGCTTTAAAAGAGCTTTCTTTTACTGAAATTTCTCCGGACCCTTGGACAAGGGTTTTGGTGCACAACTGACCAGAAATATTAGACCCAAATAACTCATCTTTCTTTACATATTTTGGAACCAATTTCAATTTTTTAGCAGGAACCTGTAGGAGTCTTGACAATCTGTTGATATATCTTTGACGAACTCGAGAGGTAATTGTTATGTACTTGATAGAAAAGATGATACCCAAATTGATAATATAATTATGCCGTACCTCCTCAGAACACATTGTTAATGCTGCTGTAGTAGGAGATAAAGTTGAGCTTCTGGATGAGGTTGTTTGTGAATGTGATGTGGGAAGAGTAGGACTCGAAGTTGATGTATATGAAGGATTTTTGCACTCTGTAAACATCCATCCAAGCACGTGTTCATTCAGCAAGTAGTAGAGTTGGGCTTCCTCAGATTCAACTTTCATGAAATTCATCAACGTTGAAATTAATGTTTTTTCAGTACATTCAAAGGTAATCACCATTTGAGCAAATAGTCCATGGTAGGACGCCCGATCTCCTTCTGTTACATCTCCAAATCCTTTAGTAATAATTGATTGTTTAGCACATGTTTGGTCATTTACATTCAGACTAAACAAATTGTCTTTATTAACATATTTCTGAACAAGATGTACCCTGTCAGGGGAGAGTTTGAAACGTCTTGCTAACCTGTTTATATATCTGCGGCTTTTGCCATGGTTAAGCTCTCTGTAATCTATACACAAAATAATAGCAAAATTAATAAAGTAGTTGTATCGGTCGGGGGAAGAACAAAATTTATGCACTCTAACTGTTGGCGTTACACGAGTACTTTTTGCTGTAACTCCACCTCCCTTTTCACTTGAGATTGAAACTGATTTCAAAGACTGAGTAGTTATTGGATTGGTTGTCGGTGTCTCAGTATTTTTAGTACATTCTGTAAACATCCAGCCAAGAATATGAATATTTAACATGTAATAAAGCTGTGCTTCTTTGGATTCTACCTTCATGTAGTTTATCAATTGCATAACCAGCTTTCTTTCAGTGCATGAAAAGTTTACTACTAACGATGTGTATGATTCAAACCGAGTAGAATGCTCTTTGATTGAAAAATCTCCAATTCCATTGACGATAGTTGTTTGTTTAATGCATGTTTGACTGGAATCATCGATCTGAAAAATATTCCTTTTGTTTATCTTTGTAGGTAAGAAACGTAACGTCGATGCAGGAATCTTTAATAATCTGGCTAGTCTGTTAATGTACCTAAGACGTACCTGTGTACTAAGCCTTTTATAATCGAGAAAAAATACTATTGAAAAATGAATTACATTTTTGTTATTACTTTCAGCTGTACAGAATTTCATTTGTTCTGTAGTAGGGGTTGTTAAAGGCGTATTTGATCTCGTGTCAGTTAGAGGATGAGATTGAACCTGTGTGCTTGGTATTGTAATAAGTGTTGGCTTGGTAGGTAAAGTTACTGGCACACTAAAACATTCAGTAATTACCCAAACAAGGGTGCGAACTTTTAAGGATTGATAAAGTTCTTTAATTTTTGATTTAGACATCATGGCAAGTAATAGATTGTTGACAGTATTCTCTTCACTGCAGCGAAACTGTGCTGTCATTTGTGTAAAAGCACCTGAATCATAATGGTCGTCATCTTCTAATTCCTCTTTCGAAGGTCTTGCAACAACAGTTTGTTTTCCACATTCTGATACATCTAAAGAGAAGGGATGATTTTTTAGCACAGTTTTTTCCTTTAACTGAATTCGTGAAGCATCTAGTTTAAAGAAAGACGATAATTTCATGATGTAATTTTGTTTCTCTTCTGACTTAAGCTGACGATAATCTGCACAGAATATAATACCAAAGGTAATTATTGCTTTTGAGTTCTCTTTGATCCTGCATGAGGGTATTATAAACTTTCTAGTAATAATTGATGTCTTGGGAGGGCTTGTAAATACTTCTGTTTTGGCTTTCCACTGAACTACCATCCAAGAGACAACTCGTACGTTAATAATTTTGTTTAACTCATCACTAGTTGAATGTTTGGTAAATTTCTCAATAATTCGACGTATATTTTTAATGTTATTACATCCCAGGGTAGCTTGCATCAGCAGAAGATTTCCTCGGAAATTTTTTGGCAAGGACATACCTTGTCCGTAAGTAATTAGACTTGAATATTTCCAACCCTGAGTTTCATTGACGCAATACACTTGATCATCAGTGATTTGTTTTGAATAAAAATTAATACTACCAGTTGATACACCCAACAGTTTTGAAAATGCCAGTGTAAATTTTGCAATATTGTCCAAGTTTACACCAGAATAGGACTGGTAAAATAGCATACCAAATGTAACTGTTTCTGACGACTGGTGTTTACAGAACTGATTTTCTCTTTCTGACCTCCGTTTTCGTGACAATACCTCTGTGGCACCTGACAATATTCCCTAAAGAATGGATAAATATAATAAATATATGGTATATTTTACTAAAATAGTTTTTCCAATTGATAGAAGTTTATAACTGTTTATTTGTCGCTTTTCAAAATTGAAATTGAACTGTGCCCAAATTAGTAGGATTTTCTCCCAATCTATTCTATGTCTTGCCTTACTTTTTCTTATTCTGTCTCTACCACTAGTATTAGTACTGCTGCTACTACTACTACTAATACTACTACTGTTGCTGCGACTATCACTGCTGCGGCTACTACTACTATTACTACTGCTACTACCACGACTACTGCTTCTATTACTACTAGGTCTGTTACTACTATTGTTACCACTACTACCTCTATTACTACTACGTCTGTTACTACTACTGCTATTACTGCTACTACTACTACTGCTATTTCTATTACTTCTACTACTACCTTTACTTCTACTAATTCTACTGCTACTACTATTATAACTACTACTATTACCACTACTCCACTTCTATAACTACTACTGTTACTACTATTACTACCTTTACTTCTACTAATTCTACTGCTACTACTATTATAACTACTACTATTACTACTACTACCTTTACTTTTACTAATTCTACTGCTACTACTATTATAACTGTTACTACTACTACTACATTTACTTCTACTAATCCTACTTCTACTACTATTATAACTTTTACTATTACTACTACTACTACCTTTACTTCTACTAATTCTACTGCTACTACTATTATAGCTACTACTGTTACTACTACTCCACTTCTATAACTACTACTGTTACTACTACTACTACATTTACTTCTACTAATCCTACTTCTACTACTATTATAACTTCTACTATTACTACTACTACTACCTTTACTTCTACTAATTCTACTGCTACTACTATTATAACTACTACTGTTACTACTACTCCACTTCTATAACTACTACTGTTACTACTACTACTAATTCTACTATTATTACTATTAACATTTTTGTACCATTTTTACTACTCTTACTGCAATAAATACCTGTACAACTACAGCTACTACCATAATTATTATCATTAATAGTAATACTCCTACACCCACACGAACATATAGAAACACACACATACATACACTGACTCACATATATACACTCACCCTCATACCCTACACCATCCTCACTGTAACACCTACATACACACACCAACACACAAACGCTTACACACAGATATTTAAGATATTTTTTTATTTCTGAAAAGAAAACGGAAGGTAGGAAGAGCGAAATGGTACGAGAAAAAGATATTTTGGGTGGATAAAGTGACATTAAAATATAATTAGTCTTCAGACATGTTGATCTTTGCCTCATTAGTACCTGGGGTTACTTGAGAAGAAAGATACTGAAATGGTTTAGACATGGTGAATGAATGGATCCTGATCGGTAGTGAAAAGCTCTAGAGAGACGATTGTTAAAGAAAACAGGAGTTTAGGATCATCAGGGAAGACGTCAGACGAAATTTTTAAGAGGGACCTTTGGATGTCGAGGATTAAGGATGAAATATCTGAGGGAAAAAATAGAATAATCCCCTATATACATTGGTTGTAACCGCTTCCTTTTACCATGGTCACTTAATTTAACTTAAGGAACTAAAACGTTTGAAAGGATACAAAATGTGTGTCTTTATTGATTCTGCTGAGATTGTGCATAGGGTTTCTATAATCAGAATTCTACAATTAATTTGATTTTTCAGTCCATTTAGCTGAAATAATAAAACTAAAGAACACCTGGGAGACTTTCTTACCAAATCATTAACCTCCCACGCACATATGTTAAATTGCTTTATAATGTGCGTAGATTAGGTACATTAATAAAGTAATATTTGTCAAATGTCATATTCTCCTGCTAAAAACCTACTTTTTAACATAACTCTACAGCTGATATTTTTATTGCATATTTCTTTCAAAGGATTTTTAAATTAATATCTTTATCTATTGATTCTTTTTTTTTCAGGGTCCAAAATAAAATCTAACTGATTTAGGTTTGTGGGAAAAAAGTGCTCTTAATCATAAACAAATTTATTAAACTCTTAAATTGCATTACTGCTTTGTGAGCACTGATTAAAAAAAATTTAAATGGTAAAGTAAAACAGTGGTTGATATTGATCATAAACAAGAGTGGCAAATGCAAGTTGGGGATCCTCTCACTAATCATTTTTCCATTCTTATAGCAAGAGACAATATATTACACTCCGATTCTCCGTATCTTAAGGAAGCTCTGGGTGAAAGTCCGCATTTAATAACGCCGGAATGTTGCGTTTCGGACTTGCGAGTAAACTAAATTTTAAACAAAGAGAACAAAAGTGTAGGTTGTTTCCTTCTCAGTAAATAAATTCAGCAAGCTCTGGGTGAAAGTCCGCATTTAATAACGCCGGAATGTTGCGTTCCGGACTTGCGAGTAAAGGAATTTTTAAACAAAGAGTAAAAAAGTATAGGTTGTTTCCTTCTCAGTAAATAAATTCAGCAAGCTCTGGGTGAAAGACCGCATTTAATAACGCTGGAGTGTTGCGTTCNATGGTAAAGTAAAACAGTGGTTGATATTGATCATAAACAAGAGTGGCAAATGCAAGTTGGGGATCCTCTCACTAATCATTTTTCCATTCTTATAGCAAGAGACAAGATATTACGCTCCGATTCTCCGTATCTTAAGGAAGCTCTGGGTGAAAGTCCGCATTTAATAACGCCGGAATGTTGCGTTTCGGACTTGCGAGTAAACTAAATTTTAAACAAAGAGAACAAAAGTATAGGTTGTTTCCTTCTCAGTAAATAAATTCAGCAAGCTCTGGGTGAAAGTCCGCATTTAATAACGCCGGAATGTTGCGTTCCGGACTTGCGAGTAAAGAAATTTTTAAACAAAGAGTAAAAAAGTATAGGTTGTTTCCTTCTCAGTAAATATATTCCTTTAAGTAAGATTCGTAGAACATACAGTGAGAGAGCAATGTCTTCAAAATTCAATTTAAAAAGTGCATGCAAGGGCAAAGGTTAAGAGAAAACCAGCTGCACATGGAAATACGAGAGCAAAGGCTTTTTTCACTCCTTATGTTCAATGCCCAAGAACAAGAACCTTAAAACCTTAAAACCTCGGGAAGAATTAAATCTTGTTAAATTATTCAAAATTTTGTTAAATTCTTTTTGATTATGCTCACTTTTGTTAATTTGTGTTAAATTATACAAATTAATGCAAATTAAAATAACTCGTTTTGCCTATCCTGTCCGGTAGTCCTTTCTCTGGTGAAAAACAATGAAATTTGTGTTTTTTTGTTTTTGTGGCTGGCTTTCTTGCTAAGGTTTTTAGTGTTTGGCTTTATTGATCTTAAACATGTCATAAATATTATCTTCGTTTTCCGTTCTTCATTTCCTTGGATTCAATGGTAAACACATACAAATTTCAGACAATAAACAAGTAATTTTGCAATGTCTTTCTACGATACAATTTACGTTTAACAAATTAAATAGCTTCCCCAATAGTAATGACAAACACTGCATATGAATTCTGTGGTTATTTTAACTGACCAATTAGTCAATAATAACCCATCATTGCCCATCTACAAAGAAAATTCTTATTTCAATTTGAGTTAATGTCATATTTGGAACCCAATTGTGGAAACCCCTCTACCGCATTAAAAAGAATACTTCAAGGCATTTCCAATGTCATAAAACGCCTACATAGTCTTTAATACGAAAATCCTGTTCTCTTTCTCACGTTTTTTTCTTTTTTTCTTTCAAGGCCTTCTTATTTTTCTTCCTCTTCACATCCCCTCATTTTGGTTCTTTTGCCTTCCTCTTTTTCTTCACCAATCTAGAGCATTTTTAAAGTACAGTTGAATGCCGTCCTAATTTATGGAGGTAATACAAACCAAAGGCTACAGAGAAGGAAATTAATCTTTTCCATAGATGTTATCACGGGACATGTTCTTGTGAGCTTTTCTTGCTGATGCCAACTCAGTTGGATGCATACCTTTCTTTTTTTTCAACATCTTTTGTATCCTTATGCAGTTCCAACTCTTCATTTTACTTAATCTTTCTATGAATGCAGGGTCTTTCCTCAAGCAGCTAGATTGTTGAAGTCTTTGGTTTCTAAATATTTTCCTTCACTTAAATATCTTTTAATTCTAAGGTCAAATCTTATCTCTTTCCATAACCTATTTTCTCCTTTTTTCACACTTTCATAAATTTAGTGGCTTTATAACTTGTATGGCTTTTAACCAGAGAAAAAAAATTGCACCCAGACAGTGTTTTTAGACTGAGCCCATAGTGCTTTGCCAGTTTAAACAATGGAAGCATGTACATTTTACTATATGATGATCATAACAAGTATATTCACTATTTGGAGCAAAGTTTTGTTTTGAGATTAAATTTTCATGGACTTGGATTTGAGCTTACCCTCACCAATTCTTAACCAAACAATGAATAGGCTGTTTAAGATGTAAAAATTACATTTTCATGAACCATTTGTTTATTAGTTCTGACCTGGATAGCAATGGTTTGAGAGGGACACTTTGCCTAATGAAGAACTTGCCAGTGGAAGTGGGGAGAATTGGATAGTATGGAAGACACTGAATCGCCTCCGAAACGAAAATGGAAGATGTATGGCATCCTGCAAGAAAGGGGGCTTCACTACAACAGATACCTGCAGCTGTGGATCGGTGCAAACAATGTCCCATCTTCTTAACTGCCCCGTTGCATCAGGCTGCCAACCAGCTGACCTGGCGCTTCCCTCATAGGAGGCTTTGGATTGTGTAAGAAGAATAAGAATTAGTTCTGACGTTGGCCACAGCAATATTCGAAATTTTGGAAAGAACAAAAAACGCCTTTCATGTATTATTCTTATTTACCTTTACTCACGGAATAGCATTTTTAATAAATTCTGATGATTTTTGCACTGAAAAAAATAAATTTTTCTTGTTTTTTTAATAGTATATTTACAGAATTACTTTACTACATAGGCACAAGGCTCAGTAAAAAATCGTTCTGCTTCAGGAAATAAAACTATTCTGTCAGCTAATTTTCCCGCTAATTTTCTCATTATAGGCACAGCGTAGTTTCCGTTGTTTTAACCCCATAATACCCTGAATCAATCATCGGACTAATTGAGCCATCAAATCGTTGAGCTAAACGATATTTTCGTCATTAAATCCCATCGGGGAAATTTTGTTTTAAATAGACGTCATGGTCCGCTGGCCAATATTTCCGAAGCGCAGGTACTTCTGGTGATAAGAGAAACTTAGTTTGAGTCAATTTTTTCTAAAACATAAGATGTTTCCCTGTTAAATATATTTTGTTTTGCTTTCCTACAAATGAGATTGCATTTTCCTTAGGTTTGTTCCCACTTGGATGAAAACATGCCTTCCTGTTTCCAGTAATTCAGTCGCAACATTCTAAAGCGGTTGTCGTTCTCTCGCTAGTATTTCTGGCTAAGCAAATCTTCGCGGCCTGTTTTCACGCCTGTCAGCAAACTGTATCTGTTCAAGATGCAGTCGTGAAAAGAAGACAATCTAAATTGGCCTGCGCGAATAGTTTTTGATATTTTCTGGGAATGTCAGTTGTTGCTAGTGGGAGTGCTTTTCTAATGGTAGTTTTACAGCATATCTTAGTGGAGAAACTTTTCTCTTTAAGAAGCTCAAACTTGTCCTTGAACATAAGGAAAGCGTCGATAGTCTTCTATATATTGAGGGGGATTGTCCATATACTGTGGGATGTTGGTATTCCCAAGTATCTCTAGAAGTATCATGGAGATATTGAGACAACCAACACTTTGCCAGGTGGGATGTCTGTTGGCCAACGTATCTCTATAAGTACCATGGAGATAATGAAGCAAGCAACACTTTGCCAGGTATGATAAGTTGTTTTCGAAATAATGGAAAATGGCTTTAAAGTTATTAAAAAGCAGTGTCAGTGTTTTTGGCAAAAACTGTGCCAGGCCTAATCCTCATCGGTCTACCGGAAAGTAGGACGATGTATTTGCAAAACACATTGTGACCGTTCTCCCATAAAAACCTAAGAAAGTTTCTTAACGAGTTGAGACGTTTTAGTTGGGATTAAATACTTTCTGCGCGTTCGCTTTAATTATGGCAAGACAAGGTTAATGGTTAGTGCAACTGCACCGTAACCAAGAATTCCGGGTTCGATTCCCCGAGCGGACTACTTTCGAACTTCATGAAAAGAAAGGCCATTGGTTGCATCAGGAAGGGCATCCGGCCAGGAAATACCTCATTGCCAAATCCAAACCCCTGTGAAGGGCATCGTCTGAGCTCCAGTTACTGGGGGAAAAGGACGTTAAAACAAAAACAAAAAGCAAAACAAAAAGGGTTGTTAATTAACTTGGCCTCGAAGTGAAAGTAGACGGTTTAACTACACGCTTAGCGTGATTTCCTACCTCTCAATCACTTAGTGTCTAAAATCTACAATGCATCTTGGGTGTAAAACATCTAAACGAATTCTGGTGATGATTCAAAATGTTATAGTATTAAAGCATTTTAATTACGAGTCAAGCTTTGATAAACAGTAACTGAAATAAAATCTGTGGCAAAGCGTCCCATAAGCACTGTCTTTTTACTTGTATACAATGGCAACATTTACCTTCGATGCATGTTGTTTTTATCCCTTTGCAAAGCATTTAAAATAGACAGTAGTTTTCTATATTAAACTATATTACAATGGTCCATATTGTTTTCGTTTTTACAATAAATAGAAATAAAATGTTTAATACAACTTTTAAAAATGCCCCAAACAAAATCTGTGGGTACTCAACATATATATGATGAAGAGAGGGTAAGGTAAGTATAGTGTTACATCATATCAAAACAGCACAAGACACAGACACAGAGACACAGACACATGACGTTTTCGATCTCTCTTGAGTCACTTTTCAAGGCCTTTACTAACACTTTTTTTCCTTGTCACTTTTCAGCAATATTATGTTTTCATCAAATTCTTGGAAATATGAAGTCTACAGAGAGCGAAAACTTCAACGGTAAATTTCTTTCTTGACCTTTGCGCATTATGTCAAAATAAAATTGCCCACTAGCAAATAAGACATTACTGTTCTATTTACAAAAAGAGCACTTTGCTTTATAATCATACATAACCATTGGTATAATTGTGTTAATGATGTTATCTATTTATATATTGTTAAATATTGTAAAATATTGCACTGGAGCCCACTAATCAGAAGCTGGAGATGGTTTGGTAAGCCAACCATTGCAATGACAAAAATTATACTGGCATCAAATGTTGGCTATTACCATCTCAACTAGTATTGGGCGAGTGGTTAAATCACTATACAAGAGGTTTGAAGATCGAACATCAGCCACGTCTCCAGAAGAGTGCGCCTAATTTGTTTCTAGATTATAAGTGGTACACTATTGAGTTTGTACATGTTTTCGGAGGCAAAGTTGGGCGAGGAAAGAAACTAATAAATTTTTTTGGTCTTAACGTGATTTTCTCCCGGTAACTGGGGCTCAGATGGTACCCTTCATAGGAACTTGGATTTGGCAGTGATGAATTTCTTGGCCGCATAAATTAAGAAGAATAAAAAGTACAAATTGCTGGAAAAAATGACGTTTAAACCAAAAAGAAAAAAAGAGTACAAAGAAAAAATATCAAATAAGAAAAGTAACCCTTTGCGCTAAAGTAGCGTCAAGCCTTGTTTAGTGGGAAAGACTTTAAAAATTGAGAAAAAAAAGTCCTTTTAACACGACTTCCTATATGTACTCTGATAATGGTGAGGAACAACCACTTAGCAAAAATAATTCAATTTTAAAAATCAAACGTAAGCTAGCACACTACTTTCGTTTTACATAAGATCGTGGTACTTCACAATCGCAATTCTTTAACCTCGAATAATAAGAACAAAGTACCCTATCACTCCTGCTGTTAATTTTTAAGGCGATTAAGAGCCTTTTTTAATAGTTTTTGAGGCCTTTAATGGGAATATTATTTGAGCAGTAGCGACTTTCTAGGGGGAAAATTTTTCATCAAACAATGACGTTTTGTGAAATTTCAATTTCATCTTCGTAAAAATGCAGCTCCTTTAATAAAGAACTCACCTTTCTCGCACTCACGTCATGAACATGGATTAGAATTGTATGTTCTCTAAAAATCATATTCCTTATATATATATATTTTTTTTTATTATTTATGTAAATCTTTTGCTGTTGCTAATTCAAATGAATAAGTTTAGAGGTTGCAATGAAAAAGCTAGCATTAACTAATTACTTATAAACATTACCTATCCCTGTGAAAATAATAAAAATTAAACTTCATACCAGTGTGGTTTTATGTTCATTCTTTTTCTTTCAACTAATACAGGATTTGTAAAAGCATTTTTTGTGTAGACGACGCAGGGGTAAGTTAATAATTCGCTTCTTTTTTTTTCTGATTTTTTTCCGAGTAAGTTGTTAACTTACTTACTTCAGCCTGGAGGTTGTAAGTCAAACCTCCCGACCACATCTCTTCTCCATCCTCTTCTATCCAGGGCTCTTCTTCTGAGTTCTTCAGGCGTCAGCATGGTGATATTTTGTATGTGCTTGATAAAGTTTAGCCTAGGTCTTCCTCGTCGGTTTCTTTCTTGGAAATGCTCGAACAAAGCGAATCTACTTATGATATCATCCTTCCTTATCCAATGCCCTAGCGATCTCAGCTGACGTTGGAACATTTTATCGCTCAAATTACCTCTCTTTACACGTTTGAGTATTTCATCGTTTCTTACTCTGTCTATTCTTCTAATCCCAAGGATGAACCAGTAACTTGTTCCAAAGGAGTCGATTTCTTTCTTCATTGCTTTGGTTGTAACCCATGTTTCAGAGTTGTAGAAAATAATGCAGACTATAAGTGAATCGAAGAGGTGTAACTTCACTGCCAGGGAGATGTCTTTTGATTTCCAGATTGTTGCTAGTTTCCAGAACTGACTCCAGGCCAATCCTTTTCGTCTTTTGAAGTCCGTATGGCAGTCAGCGAAGTGGGCACCAAGGTATTTAAAGTCATCGACGACTTCCAGACTTTTGTTCTCTGAGATTTCTACTAAGACTTTGCCTTCATTTACCACAGTTCTTGGTTCAAGTTGTTAGCACAAAAGTGAAATTATTTGTTTGACACCATAAGAAATGTCTGTTTCGATTTTATATCAATATGATTATGAGTGCTGCCATTAGAAATAATTTTACACTTAAAGGTAAATAGAAGAAAGATAGAGCAGAGGTATAGTTTAATGAGCATTGGCGAAGAAGAGGCAGTTAAGATCATAAAAAAGTAGAAAGATCTAGAGAGCCATAAGACGTGGATCAGAATAGATGAAGAAAGAAAAGAAAGATGGAGAAGAGAACGAAAAGAGATAAGAAGGAGATAAAGAGAGGGGCTACCAATTAAAGAATATAAATGATAATGTTTGAGGCCTTTCATTATATCTCACTTGTAACATTTAAAATCTAGTGTAAAACATATCAGGAAAAACAGTTAATCAATTTACCTGTCGCTTTTGACTTTTCAAATCCCGGTGGAGCATTTCTTGTGCATCTTCAATATTGGAATCCAAAATTTGTTCATCCAGGTATGAATTTTCTCTTATGAAAACCCCTTCAGCAATACCTGTTAGGTATCCCACTGTATACATAAAAACAATACAGCAGAAAATCCAAAGGTAATATCCTGTATTTTTCTTCATTCTTTCTAAATGCAAATAGAATCTAAAAATACCAACAGCTTGTTTGTTTTAAATGTCTGTAAATATAAAAGTTAAATTGTGCAGTTTTCCACTTGTTTAATCATGATTGCATTGAAAAGTAACAACAAGCATTGAGCTTAATTAATGCTTCTATGTTCTGTTTCTGGCTTACAAATATTCGATCTTTAAAACAAACCATGCTAAGCAAATTTCGTAGGCTTCTGATGCTTAAGCTAATGAGCACACTTTTAAATGTATCAATGAACAAAAGATTAATTAAGTTATAATGACACCATGTGAGGGGGAACCTTGACCACAAAGCACAACCAAATCGAACGTTAAAGAGGAATTTTATGCTCTATCATATAGTCCTTGTTTACCTATAAGTCATTTATATTATTTTTTATTATTTATTTACAATAGAAAGAAGTTTATTGAGAATATATGTTACATATATTTATGTAAAAGTTTAACATAAACAGACTTCACCCACCCAGATGAAAAAATACACAAAGGCAAAATTTTTCCAGATTTAATTACTCTTTACCAGGGCTCATTATGCGATTGTGAATAAGCTAATTATACTTACTAATGAACGGATATAATTACTTTGTAGTTACATTCACCCAGAAGTGACGTTATGCAAATCAAAACAAAAAATATAATAAACTACGGATAATAATTGCTCTTCATATTTAGGAATGCTTTGTCATAAGGCTTTCTTTTGTTGTAACACTAATAACATAATTTGAAATAGATCGAATGTTCGATATTAAAATGGTTAATTGTGATGTTTTTTATATGTATATGTATATGTATATGTATATGTATATGTATATGTATATGTATATGTATATATATATGTATATGTATATGTATATGTATATATATATGTATATGTATATGTATATGTATATGTATATGTATATGTATATGTATATGTATATGTATATGTATATGTATATGTATATGTATATGTATATGTATATGTATATGTATATGTATATGTATATGTATATGTATATGTATATGTATATGTATATGTATATGTATATGTATATGTATATGTATATGTATATGTATATGTATATGTATATGTATATGTATATGTATATGTATATGTATATGTATATGTATATGTATATGTATATGTATATGTATATGTATATGTATATGTATATGTATATGTATATGTATATGTATATGTATATGTATATGTATATGTATATGTATATGTATATGTATATGTATATGTATATGTATATGTATATGTATATGTATATGTATATGTATATGTATATGTATATGTATATGTATATGTATATGTATATGTATATGTATATGTATATGTATATGTATATGTATATGTATATGTATATGTATATGTATATGTATATGTATATGTATATGTATATGTATATGTATATGTATATGTATATGTATATGTATATGTATATGTATATGTATATGTATATGTATATGTATATGTATATGTATATGTATATGTATATGTATATGTATATGTATATGTATATGTATATGTATATGTATATGTATATGTATATGTATATGTATATGTATATGTATATGTATATGTATATGTATATGTATATGTATATGTATATGTATATGTATATGTATATGTATATGTATATGTATATGTATATGTATATGTATATGTATATGTATATGTATATGTATATGTATATGTATATGTATATGTATATGTATATGTATATGTATATGTATATGTATATGTATATGTATATGTATATGTATATGTATATGTATATGTATATGTATATGTATATGTATATGTATATGTATATGTATATGTATATGTATATGTATATATAAATTTTTTTGAAGTAATGATTTAACCTTCGATGTTTTCTCCAAAAATGTTGCTGCAGTTTTCTAGTTTCTTTTCCTCTGCAATTGGCAAAGTATGCATTTTTACAAATTACAAACAATTTAATCCATTGTTTCAAGGAAGGGATACATTGTACATGTGGATTTTCCTTGTTCATAGTTCAGCTTCAGGTTGCAGAAGATATGACAATGGCAGAGAAACAGTTTCAAGCAACAGAGTCTGATAAAGAAGATGCAGCTGAGGTATTTTTAGCTTTTGGATGAAAACAGTGATTAAAACATTGATGTAGAATGATAATGGACAGATTTTTTTCTAGTTATTTTTTGTCCATTACCAAAATAATGTTTGGTTTGAAATAAATACCCCCTCTATTAAGCACTGTCCTCTAATAAATGCTGCAACAATGTCCGGCATTTATTAGAGAAAATACGATGTTGATCATCCTGCATTTACCTATTTATCAACTGCTTTTTTCTTAAGTCAAATTTAAATGCAAGCAAAATTTAGAATTTTATGCCTATGAAGTTAGGGCAGTGAAATTGTTGGTGTGCTAACACCCACGGAGGCTTTTGTAATAGGGCTCTCAGTGGCATTGTGGATTCCCTAATAATTAGAATTTCATGCATGAAGATCTTTATTACTATCAAAATAAAAAATAGACAGGCCAATAAAATTTCTTGAAATCCCACTGGTCACTTTAGAGAAATTTGGCATTGGTTCGTTCGTTCCTTTTCGTGTCTCGGCTACATCGTCTTTGTCCAGTAGCGGGCACATGATATTGCCGACGGTGTGGGCTCCTCTACGTCAGCAAAGTTGCAATTTGGGGCGGCTGAACATTGCAGAGGGCAGGATGCCAAAGGAAACTTCGGTTCAACATACGGAAACGTCAGCTGTTATTTTTGGGACATGTGATAAGGAAAGAAAAACTGGAAGAGCTTGTGTTGACAGGGAAGGTAGAAGGGAAAAAGGGAAAAGGAATACCAAGGATAACATACATGTCAATTATCGCATCATGGACGAGACAAAGCGAGGTGAAAATGTTGAGAAAAGCGAAGAATAGAGATCTGTGGAGAAGCATGATCGCCAACGTTCTCAGAGGACATGGTACTTGAGGAGGAGGAGGAGGAGGAGGAGGAGTACATTGCAGGAGGTGGTCCATAGTCTCTGTGGCGTTACAGCTGTTTGACATTGGTAAGGCAGGAAGAGAAGTTCTGCAAAATGAAGTCTGTATGAACTGGGCTACACACTGAAGTCAAATTACAGTAAGAACCATTTTTTAAATTTAGGATCCGGCTCCAAGAAATTATTAATATCTTTTTAACCATTTTCACAAGAAATGATAATAATCGTCAGTATGATCATCATCAATAATAGAATTCATGTTCAAATCAAAGTCACCAAAATTATAACCCTTTCAATTTTCTTTTGTTGTTGAAAAAATACCCACATCCTTGCCATAACTAATTTACAATGATTAACAAAAAAGCAGCATGGTTTCATTAAAAGCATGGGACAGAGAAGTGTACCTGAAGCGGTGAAATAAACCATACACGTCATGGAGCCAGTGTATGGAACTGTGGAAAGAGAAGAAAAAAAGCAAAACACAGAAATGAGTCGAACTTATCCCTAAAATATTAAAATCATATGATAAAGGAGAGCACACAGACCCCCAAAGAGTTTCACAACCTAATTGTCCACGGAAAAACAACTACATTTATAAAAATATTTATTAGAAGAAGAAAATGTTGAGACCAAAAAATCACCCTGGATGCAATAAACGGAGCTGGTACCAGCCAGCCAGGAAAAACAAAAAAAGCCAAAAATATTCACAACAAACGTTTTGTCACTTATCGAATAAATTAAATGATATGGATTGTGATAAGCTTCTAATTACCTTTATTGAATAATTATGTCATTAATTGCTGCTTTTGAATTAAAAGTCTGAAAATTGGCTAACAGAGTGAGTTTTTGTTGAAGGTTTCTCTTGGGGGTTATAGTCAGCACACAAGGAGGAGGGAGCAGACCCAAGCTACTTACAGTGCAGGCTTAGCAGCTCCTGCTAATACCTGCCAAGCACTGGGGGACCAACATTAGTAAGGGGGTCGTATATTTCTACTACTATTATTATTATTATTATTATTATTATTATTATTATTATGTACGGTTTTCTTATGAATGCTGTTTATTTACAATTACTTACCGGGTCACACCCAGTGACCTGAGGCAAGCAAAGGTTTCTACGAGCAAGTTAATTGTTCAATAAATGTTAAGTACAAAAGAAAGTATAATACAAATAGGACTAAAAATTGTATCAAAAAGTATAAAAGTTCTTGTAAAAAATTGTTTCTTTATGTGGACAAAGATTTTCTTAGTATATTTGCGGTGCTGGTAAGGACAATCTTTTTTATCTCCTGTAGGTTATGGTTGCCCGGAACTTTCGCAAGATGTTTATCTGTTCCCTTTTTAATCATTCCCAAAGCTCCTATTATTACTGGAACCGTTGTTGTTTTAAGATTTCACATTTTAGCAATCTCGATTTCAAGATACTTATACTTGCTCAACTTATCAAACTGTTTGACGGAGATATTTTTATCATTCGGAATGCTCATATCGATCAATGTACATGTTTTCGTTAGGTGGTCTTTAATAATGATATCTGGGCGGTTAGCTTGAATCGTTCTATCAGTATTAACCGGAAAGTCCCATAAGATGGTAACATTTGGACCATTAATCACTGGGAGAGGATGGTGTTCGTACCAGTTGGTAGGTGTTTCTACTTGATAATGCTGACATATTCCCCAGTGCAAATACTGTCCAACCCTATCATGACGTTTCACATATTTACTCAGTGTCAATACTGGGCATCCCGAGACTAAGTTATCGATGGTTTCAACAAACTGATCGCAAAATCTGCACTTAGGATCGGCTCCATTTCTCAAGATGTTAGCTTGATAGTTCCGCGTAAAGAGAGATTGATCTTGTGCTGCAACGATGAAGCCTTCAGTCTCTGCCTTCAGTCCCGAACTCCTCAGCCACTGATGTGTTGCAACTTGATCTACATCAGCGTTTTGGCTTCGGAGAACGGACTGTCCATGCAGAGCTTTCTGGCTCCATCGTTGGTAAAGTTGGTCCTGTCCATTTTTCTTGGCAGCTTCTTTTGCCTTTTTGGCCAATTTGGTGACAGGTACTTGTTTTGCTTCGACCATTGGATCTACCTTTAGCTCACGTTCAAACGCATTAGATTCCTTGATAATAGAATGTAGTTTCTTACTAATTTCATGTCGATGGACTAGGGACAACATCCAGTCATTTGTACATTCTAGATACTGTTTCATACCAATAATAGTAGTTTTAAACGACAGTTCTAGTTGTATGAGCCCCCGACCCCCATTGCTTCTAGGCAAGTAGAGACGATCAACGTCAGCTTTAGGGTGGAGCATGCGATTGGATGTTAGTAATTTTCTAGTCTTCCTGTCCATTCTTTGGAGATCTGGGAGATTCCAATTGATTATACTGAAACTATATTGTACAACAGGGATTGCGAGAGTGTTGATCGCTTCAATGCGGTTTTTCGAGTTTAATTCTGTCTTCAACACTAGCC
>RDPX01000454.1:157095-168439 GCA_003991215.1 Morbakka virulenta | reverse complement strand
CTTGTCCTACTTTTGCATTTAGATCCCCCATTATCAGTATTACTTCTTGTGATTTGCACTGCGATCAAGCTTTGTCCAATTGCTCGTAAAACTCTTCAATTTCTGCTTCCTCACTGTCTGATGTTGGTACATATACCACAATGATTGATATGTTGAAAGGTTTTCCTTTCAGCTTCACTAACAAAACTCTCTCTGAAAGTTGCCAATACCCTTGGACACATTTCGCACTTTCTTTGTCTAATAATAGGCCCACTCATCTCCTATGAGTATCTTCTCTTGAGTATATTAGTCTATGATCGTCACTTCTAAAATCTCCGCTATTCTTCCATCTGGTTTGGCATAGTCCAGGGATGTTGATTCCAATCCGTGTCATTTCGTGTTTTACACTCTCAAGTTTTCCAATTTGATGCAGTGTTCTTACATTCCAAGTTCCAATTCTGATACTTTTCTTAGATGGGATTGCCCCAGTCGCTTGATGACGGTATGGTCCCCCCCCTGCGGCTTCAAGGATAACCATAACGGGCGAGGGATTGCTTTTAGGGGATACAATCCCCTTTACGCCGTTATCTGCTTTTCTTGGTTTTAGGTTTGTCATCATAATGTTCTTGGCAAAATACGGCAGTGGTTTGCCATTGCCTTCTGTCGCGCAGTACCATGTTGTAATGGTATATGACACCTAGTTGTTGTCCGTGTCGTGTCATATCATTCGCCTAGCCGCTGCGACACTCCAAGCCGTTGACTCTGACTAGAGAGTTCTTCCGTCCTGAAGAAACATCCGACGCCCCGCTGCCGACGTCTTCATCGTAACCCTGACAGGGGATGCTAAGGGGTTGTTGATAATTGCCCGAGGTATCACCCCAAGACTAAGCAAGTCGGGAGGGGACGCCTTATTTCCCCTTAGTGGACTACGGTTACCCGGTTCCACCTGCTTTCCCCTAACTCCGGAGGCAAGGGTTGTCACCCCATTCTATAGCAAGATTCAGCCATAGCTCAAACCCAGTCCAAAAACTACTTCTGTTAATATTCTTTTGAGTACCAATGACCGTGATATTTTCTTAAACATGTTGGAACAGGTGCTTTTAATGAAATTCTCTGTAGGAATAATCACCTCAAATTAAATGTCTATAATTTGATGCAGAGATTTTAATCTTTCTGACAAATTTCAAAACAGTCAACAACCAAGCTTCAACTGACAAATGCCTAGTGTGACACCTGTTTTCCTTCATCTCACACTGCGGGGGTATTTCAGGTCAAGCTAAGCAATCGTTAAATAGTTAAATTTCTGTATGATCACAATATCCTTAGGGTAAGCTCCTGAGGAACAAGATAAGAGCCAATGTTACAGGGTACGATTTCATTTCTGAGCTTGAACATATGTCAATGTTTTTCCTTTCCGCACATAACATAGCTTTTTCAAATAAGTGCGCAAAAAAATTTTTAAATGACTCTTTGAAGCTGGTATTTGAAAAAAAGTGTACTTTTTTGAAGCTTTCTAATAGTCTTCTCACCAGAAACTTAACAGTAACTATGTTGATTCAAAAATACTTGTTTGATCCATGTTTGCTAAAATTGTTGGTTTTTTCACTGTCTTTTTCTACTTAAAAACAAAGGTACCCAGATGCTTGTTTTCAACATTAATTTTGAACATTTCACTCTGTCATTTTGCCTCAGTTTGTCTTTCACCTCTGTCAATAAGTTTGTTTCAAGGGATGTATGATCATGTTATTTACCTTGGTAGAAATTGGAAGGAGGCATTTTAAATACACGCTTTTCTTTTTATAAGAATAGCTTCCATAAGAATATCAGGGTTAAAACTGCCTAATTTGTAAGAATATCTTAAGAATATTTCTAGGGTGAGTTTCCTCAACAGAAATATTATGGCAATTAAAATAAGACAAGTCTGAAATCTTTCTGAACATACTTCATGATATATATCAGGTGTCCAAAAAACCTACACATTTTTTAAAAACTTTAAAATATATTAAAATAAGAATTAAAAAAAATAAATTTTATTCCTCTATGTTTGATTGACTTCGTGAAACCAAAATGTCCGACAGTTTTTTGTTTCTTCACTGGGGTAGCCATCACACTGATATTTTAACACTTCTCTTACACAACTCCACGAGAAAAGAATTTTCTCATAACAAACCATACACTTTCAACAACGTCATCGAGTAGAATGTCACGTTCGAATGTTGACGTTCGAATTGTGACGTGTTTATTCAACGAATTTTCAAGCTGTTTAGAAAAAATAAAATGTAAGAATATATTAAGAATATTTCACCCTTATATTTTGTCAAATCGTAAGAATAGTTCACCCTCAACGAAATTTTACTATTCTTTTAAAAACAAAAGTGTGTTACAAACTGAGGAGTTGCAGTGGTATGGCCATATCAGTAAAAGGGGTAAGAGGGGTATCCGAGCTGTGATGTTAGAGTGGGGGGACTCATAGTTGGGGTTAAAAGTTTAGGACAGATAAAAATACTTGGAATCTGATATTTTGTGGACAAAAACTTAAAGAATAACTAACTAAAAGAATTTTTAGGGTCTAATATTGACGGAAAGTTAACACATTTGAAGTCTAAGATTTTGAGGGCTGAAAAAGCAAACAAACAAGGCCCCAGGTCGGATTTGGGTAGTAGTGTTCTTTAGTTCAATTTAAACAACATTGAGCTAGAATTTTTCTTCTCATATTCAATCCTTTCTTGTAAAATTCATGGCTATCGACCCCTCACACCCCAGTTTCACCACAGATCTTAAAACATGCTTTGATGGATAAATGATGATCCGATGGTTACACATGTACATGGAGTTTGCTTTCTTTTTTCTCAGAGAGAAAAGGCGTTATGCCCTTGGCGTTAGGGTCTGTTAAGAGAAAAAGTGTTCCAAAATACTATTGTCAAAAGGAGCCAACAGAAGTCGATTATTTGGAGCTTTTAAAAGATGATCAACATATTTAGGACCTTTGAAAATTAGGAGGCCAAAAGTTTGGTCAACATATTTGATTGTCTGAGAAAATGGCCTTCTTTGATCAGCTGCAGTCATAAAGGCCAAAGAATCCCCCCCCCCCCTTCATCTTTTGCGCATAAACGGCTCGTCCATAAATGCAATCTTTCTTTGGTGTTCTCTTCAACTATTATTTCTGAAACGTTTTGGTTACATCTTCTGTTCCCCAACCTTATCAACTACTGTTCTGTCATACACATCTCTTTCACTGTTTACTCTTTGACCCTACTAAATTCAGCATGGATACTTGAATTTTAATTATTTTTATCTTGAATTAATATTGAGAGACGTTAAAGCGGATGTCTCTTATCTATAACACAATATGTCGCAGAAATGCAATTAGGCTCTAAGTCATTAAATATGAATTAATATGCTATCAAAAAAGGTCATTAATTACGTTTAGGAGTATTGAAACATTATCATTCCCAGACTTCTTTGATTTCTATTTCCTATGACTCCTCGTTTTAGCCTTTTGTTGTCCGACCAAGGAGATTAACAAATAGTTGCCCATCAAGAAAACATGACCATTTGTTCTTTGTAAAACTCTTTGTCACAATTAAATTTGATTATTCTATAAAAAATTGCAAAAATAAGTATGTTTAATATTTCAAAAAATCTGCGAATGCCAGCTAAGACGCTTTTCAGCTGTGCTTAAGATTAGGGCTTTAATTGGTACTTGTTTTCTGACTCCCACCCCGCACACACCCCACCCGCCACCAACCATCACAAAAGATTAGTCAAAGTCGTCATAAATAGTTCTGCGCGAGGATTGTATGTAGACATGTCTACTCTATTTACACAAATAGTTGTCGTTATTGAAAAAGAAGTGAATATTAGTGTAGCTTGGTCAAGTGAAGATGAATTTGTTACCTCTATCAAATACTGTCCACGACAAAGCGTACAGAATAAATTTGAACTTTGTTGAACTTTGGTTTTTTTGGTGGTGGTGGTGGGGGGGTGGGAATAGACAAGTACAAATTTCATTTGTGACAATTTTCCTTAACTAAGGCATTGTTGCTGATAGGCAGACAATGTGTGACATAATGACAGACAAGATTGAGGCACCAGGAAAGTAATAACAGCGGGTTTTTTTAAAAGAAATATTATTTAAACAATGATTGGTAATCAAATAATTACCATCTGACTCATTAAATATTGCATGGTACCGTTGACAGGAAACACAAGATTAGATATATTTGTTCTGATGAAGGGTTGACTCAACCATTTCCAATTTGTTTTCAAATTCCATTTCCTGGTTCTATTAAAAGGAGATCATGTGAATAATTAAAAATGATATAAGAAGTATATGCCTAAAATAGACATGACTAATAGATAAGTTTATATTAGCTGTATAGTGTATTATTGAGAAAATTGGCTTGCTCAATATATATATAAAAAAACGTTTTTACAAGAACCCTTGCTGGTATCTTATAGCAAATTTTTTTATTTCACTTTTAACAAGATTTTACAAGAAAAGTTTTCTTTGCCTTCTTGACTGTAAAATAAAACAATTAGACTTCTGTTCTGTACACACATACTCAGTTACTTAGCTGTTTACTCTCTCTCTCTCTCTCTCGTTGTCTTTTTCTCTCTGTCTCTCTCACTTCCTCTGTTTGTCCCTTTCTTTTTCTTTCTTTGTTTCTCTTTCTTCTTTTTCTTCTTCTTCTTCTTCTTCTCTCTCTCTCTCGTTGTCTTTCTCTCTATCTGTCTTTCTCACTTCCTCTGTTTGTCCCTTTCTTTTTCTCTTTCTTTGTTTCTCTCTCTCTTCTTCTCCCTCTTCTCTTTCTCTCTCTAAGTGCCGTTTTCAGAGACTTTGGAAGCAATCAATGGTCCACTACTTCAGTCTTTTCTTGGCCATTTGTAGTGAGTTGTTTGTTGACTTTTCTGTCCACCTTGATAAATATACTAGAAAAATTGGTTTTGTCATCATTATTTCTTCTTTTTTTTGTTTCATTTGTTATTTATTATTTCGTCTTTAGAGTCTATGTACATTTACTCTATACTGTGGTTTGCATTGAATAAACCCTTCCTAAGACTTGGTCACAAAAACATCCTCTAACAAAAGGTCTCCCTGGCATTTACTTCGATGGAGTCTGCAGTGATAGGCAGCTGCCAACTAACTCTTTCTTTAAACAACCACGTATACTAAAGTATGAAAGTGGACATTGTTAAGAGTCTTTGAAAAGATATGATTCTAGAACGTAGCTTCCGAAGGCAGCATAAAAATGTAACAATGTTCAATTCGTTGGGTTCAAAGCTGATGTGGTAATGACACCACAAGCCCAAACTAATAATACTGGATTAACTGGCAAATCAGGACCAGCCGTACAAGTCAATGCTTTAACGAAATTTGTTATTTTTTTATTACCATCATTATTGAAGAGCTTGCCAAATGATATCAAACCAAGCACAACTAAATCGAGATATTTCAATAAGGATGACACAGCTTTTTATCTAAAAACACCTTTTTCACCTTCCTCGAATCGATGAAATGGCCAATGAACTTTTGAAGTATCAATTCCTTTGAACATACGATCTCAAAAGTGCATAGTATAAAATTCCTTTGGAAGAATCAGAAACGTAGTGAACAGCTTATGAATGTCTCGGAGACTTGTGCGACTTATTAATAGTGCCATTCGAAGTAACAAATGATTTCCCGTGTTTTCAAAGAACCACGGATTATTAAATTGAAGAGGTAGGACTGAAAGACACCTTTCCCTATTTCGATAATGCCACATTTATTGGGATGATTCAAGCCAATCGAAATCGAAATGACATTGCATTCCAAGAAATGATTAAGAAGAGAAACGTAATTCTCAACAAGGCAAAAACTGTATAGTGTTCGTCAGTAATTGAAACTGTTGGATTTTCTACCGTTTTCCAACGCTGCTTCACTTCTGCAGGCATTAGGTAAGCTTGCTTATTATGCTAAGAGAACTCCGTAATACTGAGACAAAATATGACCCCTTACTAAAGTCGAGACTTTTTCCAAGGAGCACAGTTGCATTTCAATCATTAAATCATGTTATTAAAATGGAACTTGGAAAAATTATTCTTGCACCGATCGACGAGGATGTACTATTTGTGGTTGAGTTTGGTGCTTCCGATGCAACGATATCTGCTTCATACAATCAACATAGCTAACAGTCGCATTCATATTCAAAACACTATCAAAAGGTGAAAGATGGTAACCGACTGTTACAAAAATAAGCACTCTCCATCATCGAAGCTGTCCAAAAATGAGGAAGTCGACGATCACGCCAACGCCTTACCCTAATAACTGAAAAACGCCCCGTTTTTATATGTCCGACAGTCAGAGGGGTACTAAGTTGAAGAACAATAAGATCCAGACCCGGCGAATGCAACTAGCCGAATTTCCGTACACTATCAAATATTAAGATAGAAAAAGTAATGTTCTTTCACACTTGCTCACTGTCTCAGAGTTTCCAGTAATCTTGGAGATTTCCATATTCAACTCTATCATCCCTGTGTTACGTGTCCTTTGCATTTCGTTAAAACAAAGAACCTATCTAGTCGATGGACTGGAACCTGAAAATCTAATTACAGACAAAATCTGAGACGAATTAAGTTACCACGAATTAAGTCACCACGAATTAAGTCACCACGAAATAAGTTTTAATCCAAGCATATTCAACTAACAAGCCCTTATTTAGAAATCCATAAGACGTCATTTATACTAACTCCTTCATCGTCCATGATTAAATCCGTTGAATTTTTCTAGATTAATTTATTTCAAAAGACAGGCGTTTTTTTCTCTTAATTTGAAATTTGGTAGCAAAATTTTACCTTTATAAACAGATACAAAACAAGTTATCCTCTAAAAATCCCCAGTGACTCCTACAGATCATTTCTTGAAATACCACAGCTTCTACTTGGTTATTAGATACCATCTTTTTATATGTTACCTCTATCTTTCTCCAGCTAACTGTAGACAAAAGAACTTTTAAAAATTACCATTAAAAGTTTAGTTTTTAACCTCCTCAACAGTCGGTCGTTGAGCTTATTTGAATATTACCTTCTTCAATTAATAACACGACCGGAATTCGTAGGAAATCGTAGGGAAATAAACAAATAGGATTATTTATTGATTTTTTGCATCGCCATATTTTGTTGCAGTTTGCAACTTTATCAATCAAAATGTTTACTACTTTTGAAGGATAGTAGTAACAAAAAAAACAAAACACAAAATTTGGTATGAAAACAGGATGCAAATTTGGAACTAATACTATTCGTCTTCTTTTAGGTGAAATACATCAACATAAATAAAGCCCAAAATGACAACAATACATGCAGCATGTAAACCTCTACCGGGAAAACGGAAGGATTTGACGTTTTGTCTGGCGTAAGAAAAAGATGCATCCTGTTGCCACTGCTCTTCGTGACAGCAATAAACTTTGTCATAACCAAAGCCATGTCAAACAGGACTTCTGTATCTCATGCGATGACAACAGGAAGATAACAGATCTAGACTTTGTGAATGACATCGTATCAGTGGCAGAGAGTGACCATATTTGCAAGACAGCGACATATAGTCTACAAGAGGAAAGTGTGAAGGTGGGCCTCAGGATCAATCAAGGCAAAACAAAAATCGGCGTATATTTGGAGTAACATGGAGAGACCACATGGCATATGAGGAAACCCTTGAACGAACAAGGCAAAAAGGCTTGCACATAATAGTAGCCGAGAGGTATTGAGAACTAGCAGGTCACATCCATTGCCTAGCACAAGAGATATTTTCAAAGCAGGCACTCTGCTGGCATCCAGCAACAGGACGAAGGAAAAGAGGCAGGCTGAAAACAACTTTGCAGTCTACATATAAAGACGAATTGAAGTCGAGGACAGTCCTACCAGAAAACGTAAACGCCTTGGCTCATGACCGAATCAGATGACGCCGCCTTGCTGACCGATGTCCATGGGACGGGAGGACCTAAGGTCTAAGGTAAGATCTTTTAGGCGTCAAGATCTGTCAGAAAGTTAGCAATAATGGCTTGCGACATTTCTCGATCTTTTTTTAATTTTTTTTCCTGTGTCCCTATATTCTACCTTTTCCTGGTGCTATCCAAACAAGTTGCTTTATGATGCTCTCTTTCTTCTCCGCTTTATTTTTCCTGCGAGGGCGATGCTTTCAAGTTACTGCTGTCAATCTGCATGCTTGAGGAAGTCCAGTTTTCTTCTCTTTTTGTCACAAGATTCCTGTTCTCTCTATTTTTGTCAAAACCTTGTCTTTGTCACTTGATCTATCCAACTGAGACGAAATTACTGTATAAAATAAAACAGAGAATAGTAGGCTTTTCCACTACCACTCAAGACGGAGTTATCGAATGATTTGCTGGAGGATGTTTATTCTTGAAGAATGTATAAAGAAGAGATGTGGTTGTTTTGTGAAACGGGTTGGATTGGGTAGGGACGCTTAAGTATATTTAAGTTAGTGTCGGAAATTCATTGTATTTGAGTGTTATTGGCTCTTCTTGTGCGTCTGCAAATGTGTTATCACAGAGCATAGAAAAGCGTATGGTAGCTTTTACAGGAGAGCTTAGTTAAGATTGTTTTCTAAACCACTGCCCAATAAATACCATGGTTAGAAACATTAACTCCCACTGAGAAAAACAGCCGTTAAAATTGGTCTTCCTGTCTTCCAAAATATACCCCTCGATTCTAATGGAAATTCCGAATTTTCAGAGGATAACATATGAAAGTTTCATAAAGAGCATTGGCACTCAGACAAAGCTGAATCAAATAGATCCCAAGGGGTTATTTATAAATACTGTAACTAAGGCATTGAGAGCTTTCCTTGTTAATAATAAAGACAAGTAATGGTGGAACTTGTTCTAAAAGTAGAGAATAGCGTAAAAACAGGCATGAACACGTTGAAACAATCGCTAGAAAATGAGCTGATAAAGAAATGGCTTAAGTTATCCTAGATAAAGGAGAATCTATATTTGCCTATTTAGATGTATTTGCAGATAAACCAAACTGTGAAGAACTTAACTACGAACCCAACTGTACAAAAAATCAGTGGGCTATACTATTGACAAAATACAGGTGGCAAATTGATATGTAACAAGAAAGGTAGTACTGTAAAATAAAAGAATAATCACTTAGTTGTTGTAGTTTTACAATGTTTTTGAACAACACCTGGTTAGCTGCCCAACCGCCCCAAACTGCCAACCAGAGGACCTCCACCAGCCAACACAAGCTGCTATATACACTGCTAAACATTGATCAAACCAACTGTGGTTGTCAAGGACACGACAAAGAAAAATGCTGATGAAAAGGTAGCAGAATGATACCACTAAGGCTATATCTTTTTATATTATATAATACGATACAACGAATTATATGAAAAGTAATTGATAAATTCAACTGGTAAGCTTCAAAAAAATAAATAGCCCCAGTAACTCCATAAACAGAGCCTTCCTTTCTGTCCAACATTCTACTTTGTGTCGCTTTTGTACTATTCTTCTCCAACAAGTGTCAGAGAATTGTCAGCCAAGCGGATTAACCCTCAACCCATACATAAAAAAGCATATTACAATTTGCATTGAAAAGGTGTGGTTAATTTTACGATCTATGTTTTCTTTAGTAGTTGTTGTAATTCAGATGAGTTAGAAAATAGGACGCTTACTGGAAAGATAAAGAAGCAAAGGATAACAACTGTTGGCTCCATCTCACCAATGAAAAACCAGTCAGGAAATGTGCGTCTTTGAAGCCCCTGAGTTGGGAGAGATGCAACCTACCCACTTAGCCACAGATACATACTGGGGGGAGGGCTGCTGTGGGCTTTCGATATTCACTTGTTCGGCGGTGAGGGAAGATTGGTTTCCCGTTTCATGAGACCGTATCGTGCTCACCGGGGTGGTCTTCCAATCTGCCTCCAGCAGCTTACACAATAACAACAACAACAATAACAACAACAGCAAGAACTCGTAAAGTCTTCCTCACTTTCCAAATTTATTCCTCAGGACTCCAGTATCCATCGATTACAAAATCACAATGGCGCCATTGGTCATTCTATCAAGTACACTATTAAAATCTTCAACGAGACTTTATGAAAGTCATTTTATAACTCTAGTGGTTACTGTGCTACGTCTCGTGTCGTTTATGCTACTAAATGCCGTCAACACCGTAGTTTGAATGTGGGCCATAACACACCACCCTTCAGATATGATTTAGTAATCACAGATCACAAATTTCAAGAGGAGTTACGACTTGTGAGCTGGTTAGCCATTTTGTTGGCAAAGGTTGTGATTTTTAAAGGGATTTGAATACTTTTATTTGAATACATGACAAAAATTTCCCACTTGAAGAGACCGAATGCCTTTTTAATGAGCACAAGTGGATTGCTCGTTTGGATACAAAATACCCTGATGGCAAAAACATGAGAGCAGATGACTTCAGCTTCCTATTTTACGATATATTTTCGTGCCATAACTTGTTTTGCTTGCAGGCAGTTAGCTTACCACCCATCAAAATATTAATCATCATATCAATGCTCTTGTATTATATGACGCTTTACTTCTTTTAGACTTGCACTTTAATTCTATTAAAACATTTATAACTTGTCAAGTTGTGCCAAGGGAGGCTTAAAAATAACCTAAGACGTTTGCAAGAAAATAACTTTTCCTTGTTTTGGTTTATGTATATACATACATAAATATATATATAAATATATATATATATAAATATATTTATATATACATACATATATATATTTATATATATGTACATATATAAACTGATAGCATATAAGCTAAATCGTTAAACAGGCCGGATGTTTGAGAGATAGTTGAACAGACATGTGGATAGATTGATAGATAGGATAGATTGATATAGATAGATGGATATACAGAGATGGATAGATAGAAAGATAGAAAGGTAGAAAGATAAATAGATAGATGGATAGATGGTTGGATAGATAGAAAGGTAGAAAGATAAATAGATAGATGGATAGATGGTTGGATAGATAGAAAGATAGATAGATAATTAAATAGATAGGTAAGTAGGTAGATAGATAGATAGATAGATAGATTATTAAATAGATAGGTAGATAGATAGATAGATAGATAGATAGATAGATAGAAAGATAATTAAATAGATAGGTAGATAGATAGATAGATAGAAAGATAGATAGATAAATAAATAAATAGAAAGAAAGAAAGAAAGATAGAAAGACAGACAGATAGTAGATAGATAGATAGATAGATAGATAGATAGATAGATAGATAGATAGATAGATAGATAGATTGATAGTTAGAAAGATAGATGGATAGATAGATCACAGTAGACATTATACGAAAAGATATCAATTAAAGGGCTA
>RDPX01000454.1:140350-150777 GCA_003991215.1 Morbakka virulenta | reverse complement strand
TTCAAACAGAATGGGTCTCCCAAACTGTGAAAACTAAGCAGGCCGCAGCTACAAGGTCATGTGCTGTTTTAATTAACATCAATATCGCACACACGTTGGTGTGATGCATGCATCCAGCTTACCCTGATCGGGCTGGAAGTCAGATAGGTTTGCTGGGGTATCTACCCCTGAGCCCCCCGTGGGCGCGTATTGCTCCACCACTCAATAACAACAACAACAACAACAATAATAATAATAATAATAATTTATTATTATTATTATTATTATTATTATTATTATTATTATTATTATTATTATATTAGAACAAAGTATATCAAGTGTAGAATTGATAAAAGTGACAACAATTTTACTTGCAGAATGTGTGGGATGAGAGAAGAGACAGTACAACACATAGTTGGTGGATGTAAAAAGCTTGCACAAAAAGAGTACAAGAGAAGACACGACAATGTTGCCAAGAAAGTCCATTGAGATCTTTGCAAGAAAAATAGACTGGAGCATCAAGAAAATTGGTATGAACAGACTCCCGAAGGGCAGTCGAAATTGATAAAGTCAAACTTCTTTGGGATATCAATATGCAGTGTGACAATGTAACAGAGGCTAGGAGGCCAGACATTGTCTTAATTTATAAGAAAAGAGAAGTTGTATCATTGTGGATATTGCAGTGCCTGCGGATGGAAAGGTAGAGGAAAAGAAAAAAGAAAAAGTTGAAAAATATCAGGACTTTGGAAAATGACGAAAATTCAAGTAGTGCCAGTAGTAACAGGAGCCCTTGGAAGCGTAACAAAAGGATTTGGAAAGTGGTTTGAGAAGATTGGTATTCCATGTAGTATTGCAGATGTTGTGCAAAAAACTACCTTACTAGGAACGGCCAGAATTCTAAGAAAAGTATTGGAGATGTAATGAAGGAGAAGACCCCTTGCTAACCCTTGGTCATTTGTTATGACCCGCCTTGTAAGAGTATCACGTTAATAAGATCAGCCAGAGCATAAGCATAAAGAAGAAAATAATAATAACTAGGAATATAGAACCTCCTTCTAATATTGTCCCATTGGTGTTAGTTAGATATTCTTATTCTTATTCTATCATCTAAATTTATGGTGAAACATTGACAAAATTAGTTTGCCACACAACTCGATCTTTCATTGCAGCCAGAAGATAGCATCATTAAGGTGTCCAGTGTCTTTTTCTAGAGGTGTTTTCACTGTTACATCAGGTCTACCGCGACGCTTTTTCTTCTCGGGACACCAGAGTAGAGCCTTTCCTGCAGGATCATCATGTCGAACTGTGTGACCAGCGAGTAACAATCGAAAGCGACTGATCATACAGGATACGCAGGGAAGAGAACCATATAACTCTGCGTTTGTGATACGATCCTGTCATGATACGCTCAAAATGGTGCGGAGTATTTTCTTGTAGGGCTAATCGAGTTTCTTGGCAAGAACAACGTTAAACGCCTATGGCTACGGGCCGTAGTTTGATATTAGAAGGAGAGTAGTTGTCCTGCTGGTCCGCTCGCAGATACCAACTCTTCCCCCACTTGCTTAAATCCAAAAAATTAGGAATGCATCATTGTATAATGCACCTTTTGCTGGAAGTTAAGTGACAACTTGTCTTGGCAGTATCTGACCCACCCCACTCCCACCTCTTAACATTTTTTGCAATTTGATATTGAATTCTTTTGCAATTGACATTAGATAATTACAATTGTGGGAACAAGTATTAGTAGCACCTGAAGCATATTTTAAAAGCTATCAATCATACTTCAATGAAAATTCAAGTCAAATTTTAAAGGTTTACTGCATATGCACGCACTAATTATCTAATAACTCATTAACTAGTGATAATTTTGAAAAATTATTAATAGCACCTTAATTATTTTCTCCAAGTTTGATTTGTGCCAATTTTTATGGCCGTAGCTTGAAATAAACAGCCCGAGCGCCCAAAAGTGCCGCTGAATGNTATTGCAGATGTTGTGCAAAAAACTACCTTACTAGGAACGGCCAGAATTCTAAGAAAAGTATTGGAGATGTAATGAAGGAGAAGACCCCTTGCTAACCCTTGGTCATTTGTTATGACCCGCCTTGTAAGAGTATCACGTTAATAAGATCAGCCAGAGCATAAGCATAAAGAAGAAAATAATAATAACTAGGAATATAGAACCTCCTTCTAATATTGTCCCATTGGTGTTAGTTAGATATTCTTATTCTTATTCTATCATCTAAATTTATGGTGAAACATTGACAAAATTAGTTTGCCACACAACTCGATCTTTCATTGCAGCCAGAAGATAGCATCATTAAGGTGTCCAGTGTCTTTTTCTAGAGTGTTTTCACTGTTACATCAGGTCTACCGCGACGCTTTTTCTTCTCGGGACACCAGAGTAGAGCCTTTCCTGCAGGATCATCATGTCGAACTGTGTGACCAGCGAGTAACAATCGACAGCGACTGATCATACAGGATACGCAGGGAAGAGAACCATATAACTCTGCGTTTGTGATACGATCCTGTCATGATACGCTCAAAATGGTGCGGAGTATTTTCTTGTAGGGCTAATCGAGTTTCTTGGCAAGAACAACGTTAAACGCCTATGGCTACGGGCCGTAGTTTGATATTAGCAGGAGAGTAGTTGTCCTGCTGGTCCGCTCGCAGATACCAACTCTTCCCCCACTTGCTTAAACCCAAAAAATTAGGAATGCATCATTGTATAATGCACCTTTTGCTGGAAGTTAAGTGACAACTTGTCTTGGCAGTATCTGACCCACCCCACTCCCACCTCTTAACATTTTTTGCAATTTGATATTGAATTCTTTTGCAATTGACATTAGATAATTACAATTGTGGGAACAAGTATTAGTAGCACCTGAAGCATATTTTAAAAGCTATCAATCATACTTCAATGAAAATTCAAGTCAAATTTTAAAGGTTTACTGCATATGCACCCACTAATTATCTATCTATCTCTATCTTGGTCGATTTTCACATAACTCATTAACTAGTGATAATTTTGAAAAATTATTAATAGCACCTTAATTATTTTCTCCAAGTTGTGCCAATTTTTATGGCCGTAGCTTGAAATAAACAGCCCGAGCGCCCAAAAGTGCCGCTGAATGAACACCCACCACCTGGTACAGGATGGAACATAGATTTTTCGCGTGAAACTGCGCCTCCTGCTAGGCCTGCTGGTTTGCTTCGCTCGCCAGCAGGGAAAATAATAATAATAATAACAATAATAATAATAATAATAATAATAATTTTCCGCCAAGTATTCCATATAAAGGAAAAGTAAACAGCATAGAACTGTCGATTGAGTATCGAACAGCATATAAATTTAGCGTTCAAATAACAAACTTTGTTGCCGCAAGTACTGGCAGCGTAATTGTATATAATACATTTTACACACACTAAATCTGGGGTAAACGATACTAATATTAATAAGTGTAATCAGGAAAAAAACCCCAGAGTTTGTGTCAAAGGTACTTTAGTCACTTTGGGAAATATTGTCGCGCCAAATAAACAAACAGTTTACTCTATAACCTTCAACTTTTTTGTAGGGCCTCAATAGCACGCTGACCTTACCTTATATCGGTAACCAATCGGGAAATAAACAGCGCCGTGTCAAAAGGGATGCACACATGGAAATGTTTAAAAGGATAAAGACAGTATTATGTATCGTATTTCGTTCATTGTTTGTATACTGCGTTTGACCCTCGTGGATGAGTTGGCTTCGAGTTTCACCCTTGTTTGCATTCCTCACACTTTATTCGTAGATGGAAGAGATTTATTATGTCAAAGGTCGTATGTTTCCTCTTATCTAGATTTCGGGAAACACTTTTTCTGTCATTCGGCTAGCAGAAGTAAGGAAGTACAGCTGATTTTTATTTCTTTAATGCAGCCTTCCGTATGACAAGGATCGAGTTGTTTGAGGAGTTTGTTCTGAGACTCACAGCATAAACATTTGGACATAATTTGCTAAGTTATGTGATTAACTGCAAATTTGCAAAGCTAGCTCATGTATCTACCGTTACCGCAGTCAGCGTCTTCTTTTGCTGTTCTTTGCTCTTTTTTTACTTGAGAACCTCTAGCTGTAAATAAGGCTACCCATAACACAGTTGTTTTGCTTTAAGATATTTTTATAATTGTTGGAATAACTGATCAAAGGTTCGTCAGAACAATTGTCAAAGATATTTTGTAATTCTGAACTTTATGGACTCAGAGGAAGCCATAGATATAAGACCTTGATCGTGTCATGAGTCGTAAGCTTTTTTCGTGCAACGTTTCGAGAGATAATTCTCCCATCATGAGAGAGATGAGAGAGAGAGAGCTATCTCTCGAAACATTGCTCGGAAAACGCTTACGACTCATGACATGATAAAGCTCTTACATCAATTGTTAAAGTATTTTTCCTTGTTAACAGTTTTGCTATTTAAGCGAGTAAAAAATGAATAAAGAGAATGTTGACTACTGTGTAATACTACATGGAGTACAACTGATCGCGAAGCATAAATTTGAGAAATTCTGTTTTCGTTGAACGATTCTGTAATTTACAGGGTGTCAAAAAACGCGCATGACGGAATAAAATGTCTCCAATAGCCAGGAGCCAGACTATTTTGTGTTTGCTGTGTTTCATTCTCCAATGTCGGAAGCGCTATTTCTGAAGAATCTAACAGCTTTTTTAAAAGGTAACTACTTATCCAGTAACGCCAGCCTTTGGGTTGTACCAAATCAAACAAAAAATGCTATTAATATTAAATTTTTTTGCCCATTAAAATAAATTTTACACACTGTGGTAGTCCAAATTGAAAGAGTATTAGACATCGAAGAATCACATTAAATATCTGAAAGGCACTTGGAAAATCTTACTTTTCTTGTGCAAAAGCATAAGCACCTGGCCATCTGTTAGACCTGACCACTGCAACACCATACTCGGGGAGTACACGCGAAGAAACATAACATGTCCACGCAGGAATGCCACTCCCCAACACTAAGGAAGAAAAGAAAAGCAAAATTTTATTGAAAAGCTGACCAGAAAGAAAAAGATGAAGCGGAAAAAATAGTTGAAGCTTGCTAAGTAACATCAAAGAAAAATTAATATCAAAAACATTTCCTAGGATATTTCAAACAAAATGCTACTTTGACGTAAATACTATAGCTTTGCTGTAATTTTTCTCTTTTAACTGTAGTCATTCAGTATACTTCAAAGTCTTCCGGTTTGGCTGTCAGTCATTTATAAGTCACTTGGTACAATGTAAAGTCATTTACTTTAATTTTGGTATTAAATTCTTCATTACAACCTAACTCATTCAGTGTAAGTCTCCCTTATTCAGCAGTGCTTTAAGTCATTTAGCACAACCTAAAATCATTTAGTATTACCAAAAGTCACTAAGGACAACAACCAGTCATTTAGTACTACTAAAAGTTCAACAATGTCCAGAAAGTACACTTTTCCGATAAACTAGCCATGTTTATGGTTGGGTTTTTTTTCTGCTTTAAAGCCATTTTCCCCAGTAACTGGGCTCTGGTGATGTCACTCAGAGATGCTTTTTGTGGCAGTAAGAAATTTCATGGCCTAATGTACTTCCTGACGCCAACACTGACTTTTTGTTTTGAAAGGTTCCGACGTCTTTTGTAATGTTCTCACATTTTTTTGCCCGCTCGAGCAAGCAAACCTAAAACCTCTTGGTTACAGTGCAGCTACATTAACCCTTCAGCTACGGCTCAGGGTGACTATCAAGATAAAAAACCCCACTGAAATGGAGGTGTATAAATTTGTCTGATTTAAAAATCGGACATGACCCTGCAAACACAAATTAACAGAGACCTACATCGTAGATTTCACCTGGTAGTTTCTGTTCACTGGTAGTTCCCGTTCAATAGTATGGCTGAAAATGATCAATAAAGAGTAAAGAAACTAAATGGTATTATTGTGGGCTTTCTTACTTTCATCGTCTGAAACTGGTGACAGAAGAGTAGGTCCACCTTCTGGCTTTACATTTTCATCTTCCCCATCTTCTTCTTCATCAAGCTCTTCATCCTCGAAATCTTCTTCAGGCTTCTCAAAGGGATTAAACCAGTTGCATCTTCCTTGAGGCAGTATATGTTGTACGTGATGTACCCAATTCTGCATTTCTGGGTCTATCATTTCTCGCAGTGAAAGACCGTCAAATTCAACGTTGGGAACAAAAGAATCCCGAACTATTAAAATGAAAAGAAAGCTAAAGAATGTTAAAAGAAACTATTACTACGTATAAACCATGAAAGGGGCTCTTGCTAAAAGAACAAAAATATCAAGCAAAGTTTCAATTTCAAAATTTAATGCCAATTCTAAGGTTAATTCTGATTCTAAATTGAATTCTTAGTCTCGAGTACATCTTTTATATGAAACACTTCAGAAAATAATTTAAAAGCCTGCTTTTCAAATGTGATGTGACTAAACCGCCGGTGCACTTATTGATGGCAAAGTGGATAAATTTGTCAAAATAAGACGAGGTGTGAGACAGGGTTGTGTTAGGTCCCCTGATCTCTTTAATATATACAATGAGAAAATATTCTCAGAAATAGAAAAAGTGGGTGGAATTTCCTTTGGTGGAGTTCTTATAAATAACATTAGGTACGCTGATGACGGTGAACTTATTACAGACTCCAATGAAAAATTGCAACGGTTGCTTGATTAGATAGCAGATCACAGCGAAAGAATGGGGATGAACGTTAATTGTAACAAAATCTTCTCTATGTCGATAAGTAAAGCAAACACAGCACCAAAATATTCAGTTGACGACGGTGGAGTTGAAATCAAACTATTTAATAGTTTTAAACATCTTGGTTTAATAATCACATCTAACGGCAAATGCGAACATGAGATCATTACAAGAATTGGCCTTACAAAGAATGGTTTTACTGAAATAAGGGATATTTTCACAAATCCTTCTCTATCAGTAAAAACGAAGCAGCGTGCTCTTAATTTTTATATAATCCCAATATTACTATACTCTTGTAAAAGGTGGACAATCACTAAAAAGTTGGCTAACCGTCTGGAAGCTCAAGAGATGTGGTTTTACAGACGTATTCTCAAAATATCATGGGAAGATATGATAACCAACGAAGAAGTACTGAGAAGACTAAACGTTAGATGTAACATTCTCAAAATTATAAGACGAAGACACTTTGGGTTCTTTGGACATATTGTTAGGAAAGGAGGTTACGAATATTTAGCTATTACTGAAAAAGCAGATGGTTGGAAAAGTACAGGAACAAGTAGGCTCATGTATGTGAGTGTACTACCAAAACTGATCAACTGCTCGAATGTGGAAATCATAAGAAAGGCGAAGAATAGAATAGAATGGAGAGCGATGGTCCCCTTCGCCTTATCAAGGCATGGTACCAAAAGAAGAAGAAGAAGAAGAAACTAAAAACATTTTTGCTTTTCACACGCCCGGCAAAACAAACTGTGTTATAGACTGAGCTAGTACAGTTATCAGTGAAAAAAGGTTTTCTTCACAAATGCTAGTATTTGGTACTCAATAAAAAAATTTGTTCAAAAAACAATCAAGTGTTGAAAACCCATCTGCTTTATGAGTCTGGAACGAGCAAGCGAGACAAAGAGAGCGGGAGAACGAAATATATGTAAACAAACAAACGAAAATAATAGAGTTCTTCTGCTACCATTTACAGTGCTCGATGGAAATCCAGAGCGAATATACAAGGTAAAAGAGAAAACTCAAAACTTGTCTACAGAACTTAAAGTTTCGTGCTTTACACTCATCAGCTATACTGGTTAAAAAAAGTTACAAAAACCACATATATAAATATTTTACAGGCCATTCAGAACTACAGCAATAGGTAAAAATAGAACAACAGGATATAATAGATTGTTATCACTGTTTAAATATGTTAGTCTTTTGATTTGTAGTTAGCAAGGAGGAATTTGTTCATGTGGCGCCATTTCGCAATCAGTTCATTTCTTTTGTTTAAAAGTTCGCTTTTGTTATGGCAGTTTAAAATTTCAAATTTTTTTTTGTAAACAAAGTGAACACGTGCGTGCGTTGGTTGTGTAGGCGTTGGCGTGTTTAATTATCGACCGTTTCAGCTTTGGGGTGGTTTTGTAATTATCTTTTATGTCCCATACGTAGGAAGATATATATTTTTACTATAGGTCATTGATTTAAGTGGACACTTTTATTATTATTATTAACATTAATATTTATATGGGATAAAACATTTCAATGCTACTTGCATTGTTATTAATATATGTCCTGTTGAAAAAGAAAAATATTTAAAATAAATACCTACAATAAAATTTATCTTATTTTCAAATTAAAAGCTCTTTCCAAAGTCTGACAAACTTTCAACTTTGCAGTATTCAATGGGCAGCTCGTTGAAAATTTTCACACCCATTAAAAGGTAGCCAGATTTTGCAAGCTTCACCTTTGGAATTTGCAATAAGTAACCATTATTCCTCGTATTAACCGTATGTTCTCTTAACGAGAAGAATCCTTTAAAATTTTCAAAAAGGTTAACCGTTCAGACATTTTTTAACCAAGATGATAGCATGTCTCTTAAATTCGTTGTAAATAGGTGTTTGTTTTTCGCTAGTGACTTCAGCTTTTCTCCTATCTAGAGATGAAAGTCTAGACAGCTGCTGTTAGTAAGATTTAAGTTTGTCGTGAAGCTGTATAACATGTCTCTTAAATTCGTTGTAAATAGGTGTTTGTTTTTCGCTAGTGACTTCAGCTTTTCTCCTATCTAGAGATGAAAGTCTAGACAGCTGCTGTTAGTAAGATTTAAGTTTGTCGTGAAGCTGTATAATAGAACAGGTAGGAGAATACCTTTGTAAACTTTCAGGTGCAAATCACGAGATAAGCAATACTTGAGTGACGTAAGCAATCGCAATCTTCCTGATGTCTTCTTGTAGATCGATTGGAAGTTCGTTGTGAATGATAAACTTTGGTCTAGTACTATTACCGTACATATAGCAATGGTGGTGGAACCAGAGATAAAATTTTGAAGGATTTTCAAGGTAAAGCGCGTTAAGTCGAGTAAAATATCTTTCAAAATTTGTAAAAGAACTCATTATAACCCAAATAAAACGAAATTTAGTTCATCCCCATGATTTTTACCTAAAAATCAGAACAAGCAAAGTAGTAATGCATCTTCCAGACATTTGCTTCCAGACATGGAAGACGAACTACCACACTATGCTCAAAAGGCAATTTTTCAACATTTTACCTATAAAGCATAAAAGGGTAAGTACAACCTCCCAGACAAGGTAGCACTTCATAAGGTAGCACTTAAGGTACCACTTAAGAAAGGGCACCAATTCAGTCCCCACTGTATGGCACATGGCATTAAACAGGACTATACAGATTGGGTAGAATTTAGGTACACATTGTCAACCGTGAATGCAGTGTTCCATACAGAGATATACCATCCATTTACAGGGTAATCTAAAACGCAGATAAAACATTATTATATATTTCTTTAATTCACTAAAACAAATCTTAACTCTGAAGTTACGACCTGCCCATATGATAAATTCAGCACAACAACAGCTTCAGTATTAAGAAGTATTAGCATAAATGAGTTCTTACACAAAACAGAATCAATTCAATCAATGATAAAAAATTGAAAAGGCAGGATTCCGGTAAATACAAAATAATATTTAGTAAATAATAAATAAATATTACTTTCTCCGTCTTCTTCTCCATCATCTTCTTCTTCAAACACGTAATACCCTGCAGGGCTGATTTGAGTAGATGCGGAAATGCGTGCAATCTGAGCCCTAAGATAGTTTCCTTCATTTCCTGGAAATGGAGGGTAGCTGATTATCTATAATATGAGAACATGAGACGGTATTAGTTGGTAAAATAGTAAAACAAAAGCAATACGTCTCAAAATAAATTATTGAAAAATGATGTGTAATAAGAGTCTAGCACACCACAGCACCTTGCATTGCGTCTCACTCCTTTGAAGATTGACGGACGCTCTTTGTAATAAAAATGACGAGAGGAAAAGAACAGTAATTTGCAATGACAAAGAATATATCTAACACAGTTGCAAGTGACTTCACAGACGTAAGACAACATTACTTCACTGAAGTGGGCTGCCAACAATTTTTTCTTTTGATATTAATAAGCACCGGATGCTGATGCAAAATAAGTTGTACACCACAGTTAATCACATCATACTAAAAATATTTTACATTGGGATCTAAATTACAAATACTGTGAGTTCTACAACGATATAGTTGCACAGAAAAAATCGTGGCATTATCAGTGACAAAGAATAAAGGGTTTTCAGTATGGTATTTATATTATATCTTCTTATACGTTATTTAGCTGTTTACGCTGTTGAGAATCGATTATTATCTCTCTCTTTCTCCCCACTCCCCCCCCCCTCTCTCTCTCTTTCTCTCTCTCTCTCTCTCTCTCTCT
>RDPX01000454.1:0-15401 GCA_003991215.1 Morbakka virulenta | reverse complement strand
GAGTTCCAGGTATTGGGTGGTACGGCTTTGGCTTGTAGAAATGGGGGTTTAACATGGTGAGTTTTTTTGAGACATTTAGCATTAAGGGGGGACAGGTCCACTGTTCGACGTAGTGATCCATCCAATTTTGAGGTGATGACCATCCTATGACACCACAATGAAGGCTCACCAATGGGAACTTTTTCTAGGACTCCAAGTTGCACATCATCATCAAGTTGCTTCTTAACTGGATCCTGCCAATGCAAGGGTACTGAGGCAGGGGTATGTACTGCATGAGAAGTTGCATCTGGATCAACATGAAGAGATGTTGAGGGACCCTTCATTCCAGGAAGCTGTTGGTGGGTGCATTGGTTAAACGTTGATTGTGAATAATGTTCAATTAGCCAATCACGCATTCTGAAATTGTTTTCTGGAACACAATCAAATGGCAGTGATGAAGGGCACCCAGGTGAGAGTGTTCGTTTAGGGCAACCACATGGTTTAAGAGAATATCCAATCGAAGCTTGTATGGTGGCACCTATTTTGGGAAAGTCCTTCGAGATAATATTGAGCTGGATCATTTCTTCTATAGACAAGTAGAAACGATTTGTAGATGGACTGATGTATGTCATAACAGCTGCAGCTGAAGATGAATGTACATCACCTTCACTGGAAGTTCCAGAAAGTCTGAGGAGGATCGCTCCTTTGGTAGGTATTTTCTCTCCATTTGCAGCATAAAGTCCATGTCTAACAGGCAATAAGTCAGCTTTGCGGAAACCAGTCTGAAGAAAGTTGTTAAGCCCCCATAGACAAGATTGGGCTCCTGTGTCTGTGATAACATCAGTCAGTTTCAGTTTGATCATTCTTGGCTTCTTATTAAGTTTTGCGTAGTCAGTAGGGTCTGTACTTATCAACAATTTCACCGACGGGTGTTTCATTGACTCCATCTTCTTCCAGATTTTGCCGGAGTCAAACAGTAGATGGTCGAGGGGTTCAGATATGCCCTCAATTGATATCGTTCCAGCATCATCTTGATTAGTGACACCATTGACATTCTTCTGACGACTAGAGCCTCTCTCCTTGTTCTTTTTACTCCAACAAGAAGAACAGTATGTCTTCTCAATCATCTTCTTTTGGCGACGGCTCCAAAAGCACTTATCAATTTCAGTATGACAGTCCTTACACAGTCCTTTTCTATTAGTCTGGCTACCCTTTTTCTTGTAGGATGATAGGGCAGCATTTGTGGAGCTCTTATTCACGAGCCATCTCCTTTGCCTTGCTATAAGTAACAGTTTCCTCAACGGTCAAAAGCCAGAAACAAGTACGTCCTTTGTAATAATATTAGTAAAGTCTGCTACTTGTGTACATGTTGAACTGGTGCATTCCAAAGAGTAGGCACACGTGTCAGCCTTCCCCTTGATTCTGGCAAAGAAGGAATGTGTGCTCTCACCATCACATTGATTCATGGTAAGGAAATGAGAACGGCGGACACTAATAGCCACAGGGGTAACAGCTAGTCTCTTAATCATGGTCAGTAAATCACCCTCAGCAGCCTGAACAATATTTGTACCATTATTTTTCAATAAGTCATTGCTAAGATCCTCATCGCAACATTCGAACAGTTGTTGAGCTATGGCTGCTGGGGAGAGAGAAGTTCCTCCCTTAAACAGATTCCACCATGCAGTAAACATATTCCATGTCTCTTCATTACATCCACGTCAGATGGAGGGTCTCTGGATTTTGGGTGCTTTTTGCTTTGAAGGAGCCATTGTAACTGTAGAATTGATGTGTACATTGTTGTGTATCATCAGCAAAGTGGCTGCAATAGCAGCATCAACATCATCAGTGACATACTGACAGTCATCAATTGGACACTAGATTGCAGGCATCTTGTAGAGAAGATCCACATAAACAATTGCATCTTTCTTATACTATTATTTCTTATTAGTTAGGAATGTGGATCTAAAGAAAAACAAAAAGGAATGAATCAAACATAAACCTAAGAATGATAAACTATCAAGAAATATATCCAACAGTCCTACACTGGTGACTGGTAAAGATTGTGAGACAGTCGTGCCAACAGGTCAAAATCCTTGTGGTGTTTGTGGTAAGTGAGTTAGAGTAAATTCAATTTTCTGTAACAAGTGTTTATATGGGCGATGCTCTGGCCTACAAGATGTTGTTGGTGCTCAGAACTTCGTGTGACCTGCATGTACCCACAGAGCAAATAGACTGTCACCAGAAAGTGATTCCATTGTTCTTGGAACTGATGATGTCAGAATAGAGGAGGTAGAGACATTCTGTTACCTTGGTGATGTGATAGAGAGAGAAGCAAGGGTAGAGAGAGCTGTTCAGGCAAGAGTTAAGACAGCTTGGTGCAGTTGGCATGAGATTGCAGGAGTCCTGTGCAATAAACACATTCCACTGAAGAGAAGAGCTCACATGTATGAAGCTTGCATTTGGGTGGTTCTTCTATATGGAGTTGACACATGGCCTCTTATGCCAAAACTGGAAAAGTGCCTTGTCAGCTCTGATAGACTCATGTTTTGCTACATGACTGAAGTGTCACTGCAAGATAGGGTCATAAGTTCTGAAGTTGCAGAGAGGTGAGGACTCTTTCAGATAGTGGACTTAGTGTGGACAAGAAGATTGAGATGGTTTGGTCACATAAAGAGACATAGAGAATCTGATGTCTTAGCAGTTATACATAACTAGGAAGTAGAAGGATGGTGATTATGCAGAATTCCAAAGAAAACATGGCTTAATGGGGTACAGGAGGACCTCAAATCACTGGGAATAAATGCACAGCTTGCTGATAACGAAGATGAATGAAGAAGAACCATCAAACATCTAACCCCACAAGGTGGGAACACCTGATGCTAAAAGGATAAGTAAGTAAGTAAGTTCAACTCATCAAGGAATGAAAAAGGGTGTGAAGAATATGTTTTTTAACAAAGGCCATGGTGCTGCTTGCTAAGAACTTAAACATAAATGAAATGAAAAAACACATTTAACATCACTGATCCAACAACTACACTCATCATCATCACCTTGCAGCCTCAGCCAAAATAGAATTCACTTCACCTTTCCAGTATACCCTATTGGTCATAGCTGTTAGAAGATGTGCCTTGGTGATGGCAATGCCCCTGCATATGATGTCTGGAAAAGTGAGTGACCAACTACACTAAAAGCATTGATAAAAAGCTAAGACACAGCTATAACTGTAGTTTATAATTTCTTTATCTTCTATTCTGTTTTTTTTTTGTTCTTGTGGAATAAGCTTATATAGCCAAGAGTGATATATCGTTTCTTTCATGTTTAACTAAGCATTTTTCATAGACCCTATAATTTCTATACAAAAAGTGTCTTCCTCACACATGCTTTCCCTAATTCATCTAATTTATGTTGTTAGGTATAGTGGTATAGGCTTGTTATTTTTTATCATAACTCTTGTCACAGGAGCATATTATTCTTTTCTAGAAATGAGAGATCCTCAATGTTTCTTGAATACAATGGAAACAAAAGAAATTCTGAAAACCAAATTTATCGTAGAAGGCTCTCAGATGAGGTAATTTTGATATATTTAGCTCTAAAACTACTTACTTATTAGGTTAATATGCAGTGAGCTATTTTTAAATCTGAAAGGAGAACAATCAGTAATGGAAGGAAAGGAAAATATACAGAAAAAAATGATATATTTTTTAGCCATTACAGTAAACTAAATAGTAAAAATATCAATAAAGCCACTTTGTGGATGAAGGTCTTGGTTATCCTTCTTATATTTCAAAATTAAAAACTGTCTTTTCTTCCCTTGAGGCTTATTATACCCTCATGGTCTTGATCTGGCTATGGCAGAAAAATGTGGCAATAAGGATGTATTTATTTCCACTGACCTTTGGAAACTAAATGCTCTTTCAGTCAGTGAAGGTAAAGCCTTAACTAGATTTTGTGTACATTATAACTTTTGAAAGTACATCTAGTTCTAGGTATTTGTCTTTTTATGAATATATTTTTAAAAGGAATTAAATATTGATATTTACTTGTCATTCACTACTGTAATTTTAATTAATCTCTTTATAGCCATATAATTTTACTTTCAGTTAATGCTCGTTTAATGGAAGTGGCTTTTGTATTGGGGCACTTTTACATGTTGTTTTGTACTTGGTCCTGTCAGCTGTTTCACTATGCTGTATAGTTTTTTCTGTTATCTATTCTCTTCCTCATTCTGTGCTCTATCTCTTGGCTATCAATCTCTTCTTGCCCTTCCTTATGCTCCTCTTTACCTCCCTTTCCTTCCTGTATTTTGACTTCATCCTGTTCTTAATCCTTTCTGAAATGGTGCATTCAATTTTGGCCTTTATGCCTTGCCTCTTATTTAACATTTTCCAGATACTGTTCCTGGTCCATGGTTTACTAGTCCCTTTCCTGAATCCAAACATTTTCTCTGGATTTTTGGCAAATGTGCTTGTCGCCATTCCCACACCTTTCCAAAATCTTTACTTCCAGTTCTATTCTCCTCTGACTTGCTTGTTACTACCTTGCAGTGCTTCTGTTTCCTCATACTTAAGTTGATCAACATTTAATTTTGATTTAAACTTGTTCTAGTTCCTGGGTATATTCGGGAAAAGTTAACAATAGCACAAATAAATAGGAATAAAATTTATTTCTTCCTGTGTTCAATTTGTTTGTTTGTTTGGGATTTTGTTCTAGGATGCCGAAATACTTTACAAACTTCTCAAGGATAATCCATTTGTGCTTAGCTTGCACTTGGCATACAATGAAATTGGTGATGCTGGAGCAAAGATGTTTGGAATACTTCTTCAGGTGAGGATTACAATGCTTTTTTTTTCTACCCAACTCAAGGCTGGAAGCTAATTTATTGTTGAGTGTCACTTTTTTATTTGCTATTTCTTCTCTGTACTAAATTGTTAGTCTTTTTATTAGTTTCTTCCTTCTCCCATTTTCACTTTCAAGAAACAACTACACATATAGTATGCCACTTATATGAAAATATAAATTAACTCTCATGATGAACTTTTCAGTTGAATATTTATCACATTGGCTTGTTGTCAGAAATCTTAGCATTTTCTCTCATTATTTCTGAAAAAAGTTCTTTAACAATTTTTCTTTTTTGATTTCAGGTCACCTTTCAGGATCTTGTATGAGCCAATATTTACCAATATCATTTTGTTCCCATTTCTGTTGTAGTTTCACTAGTAAGAAGGTTGTTCTACAATCTTAGCTTCTTTTCTTGAACTGCCATTTTTTAGAATTTTCTACCATCTTTGTACTTTCATTAGTAATTAGGTTATTTTATGATCTTAGCTTCTTTACTGAAACTGCAATACTTCAGAATTTTCTTTCACCTAATTGTTTCTCTTCTTTCTTCAAGCTGAACTCCTAAAATATATTTCATTCCTTTCACATTGATGCCCCATTTTTAGAGTCTATTATAATAGTATGCTCCACACCTTGTGCCAAAAATTTTCATTTTTTATATGCAGTTACACAGATGCACCCAATATATACAATATATATTAGATATTTAAGAATTCAAACTGTTTATATTAATTGTGCAATTGTGACCGAGTTATTTCATGAAGCAATTTTATTACTTCATCTAAGGGTTTGTCTCCTTCAAAGGAAGAAATTGAGACTATTATATGTGAAGAGTTATAGGTACTGGGTGACAGATGAATAAACAGAATACAGAAAATTATATTTGATTTTTTAAAACACTTTATTTTTGCAACAGAAGGAAGGGACCAAGTCTGGACAATGTCAAGTATGAAAGATTTTCTGTGTGTATAAAAAGTTGGCTATATGTTGGCCTGTTTGATTGGGGTTTTTTGTCTGTGTAAAATAACTAAAAGTTATGAACATATTTGGATGCAATTTTCAGGAAATGTTGACAGTAGCAAAAGGAATTACTAATTAAATTTCAGTGTTGATTGTAATCACTGACCAAAACAAAGACTTTCATATACATTCAGAACTCTAAAAGTTATGAATGTATATGGATAAAATATTAAGGGAATATTGATGATGGAAGGATTATGATTATTGCACAAATCATGTAATTTTATTTATTAAAATAAATGTAATGCATAAATTGCTACTTTTTGTATTTTAGGACACACCTAGTTTACAAGATCTGACTGTAAGTTTTAATGATTTTGGAGAGGAAGGGGCTGAAGCAATAGCCAAGGGAATCCAGGTAGCTAAAATTTCATCTTTAGGGTATATTTAGTTATGGTACTATATATTATAGATAATTCTGTGCACTACTAAATAGCCTACTATATGTGCCTAAAACTGAGAGGTGAAAAGTATAGAGCAAGCGGGATGGCATTATTGAAAAAAGCAAACTGGAATGCAGCATGGTAGAATTCTATTTTCAAAATAACAAAGTACAGAGATAACAGAGACAGCAGTGCATCCAGCACCTCGCTATGAGTTTTAGACAGTAACCACATCCATGATGGATGAAGCTGAACTAGTGGTTGCAAAACTCAAGATGCTGTCATTCTCATTGTCTCTTTGAAGTCACATGGCAGATGCTAGGACAGAATCATAGTATATGAAGGAAGGGTGTTAGAGTTAAATATGCCAGGATGAGGGTTGTGGTGTGTAGAGGAAGGCCAAGGCAGTTTGAACTTGTATTGAGGATGTAGGAGTCTAAGCAAAGTGGAGGTGACTGATCGACTTTGGCAACACATAAAGAAAAAGAACTGGAGAAAGAAGATTACTACATACTAGTATATACTACTTAAAATTTTGTGACACTTACTGCTCTTGTGGCAACTGAGGCATTCTGGTCTACCATCATTTCTTACTCTCTGGACATGCATATGGTTTTCATTATTGTACATCATGGTTTAAATGGTAACTGTTGGGGTCTTTGTCAGGAGTGCATTTGAGATAGTTCCTGTGGTATCCTTACAAACCTTTTCTGTGTGGTTTGTTTACAATGGAAGTCATGCCATGTTGTGTAATCCTAGCTGTTCCTATTCATTGTTTTAATATTGTTTTATTAATGTCATAGAATGTGAAATGTTTAGAAAATCTAATGTACATAAAATCTAAGATCATTAGTAAAAGTTCAGTTAAATTGGGATTTTTCCCTGTAGAGTTAAGAATAAGTTACTAAATTGTTTATTTATTTATTTATTTATAACGAATCGTTATACAGGATAAAACACTCCAACAAAAAGATATCCTGTTATCAATGTGTGTCCTGTAACAACTAGTTGACAGTTGAAGTTGCAGTAAGAAATTATTCAACAGGAAATATACGTGTCAAATGTGTGTATACATCAATAAAATTATGATGTAACACAGAGGTTAAGATAAAAAGAGGTATATTTAAGGAAATGCCTTATCAGTCTAGGGAACCCGAAATATTGCATCTATTTTTTCAGAAAATAGCGGGGGAAAATCGCGAAAATAGCATTTTATAGCGGATTGAATATTGCAAAGTTTTTTAAAGGAATATTCAACCTGAAAGGCTCGTTTCTACTTTTATTCAAGAGACGAAGGCTAATGCATGCGCAATCACTCATACAGGCAAAAGTCATATGAATAATAAAGATGTTCATGTATGTAGGCTATAGTGTACATGTAGTCCATCACTGCTGATTAAAATAGAGAGCATTTAATTGCTTGATTTTGTCCTCTTTCATTCTTCGCCTGTTTGTGGAGAGCAGGGAGGTGTACGTGGAAAATGAACGCTCCACTGCTGAGCTATTCGATGGGAGGGCGAGAGCTGTGAGCGCGTGTTTTAAGAGGTTAGGCAGTCTATCTGCCATGCCTCTCCAGAACTGAATGGGTTTAGAACACGAACAGCGCGTAAAAATGGCAGTGCTGGGTGCTTGCCCGCCTCTAAGTACAAAGCAAGTTTGCTTGCTGCGGAAGTTAAGCCAGCTTTGAAACGCTCTTCTTTGGCTGTGTACGTTTCAGCCTGCACTCGTAGGTAAGTTAAGAAGTCGCTCGCTGTATCGTAGGTTTCGGATGAGAGAAGGTCCGATTTCTCCAGAGTGAATAAAGTATGTCTAAACTTGTCTGCTTGAGCTGCGATAAATTGAACGTCCGTTCGAACCTGGGGATCAGTGAGCAATTCCCGAAGCGAGGTTAACACCCTTGTCGTCGAAATTTCCATTTCTCTTTCAACGAACTCTTCATAGAGACACACGTGCTTCGCGTGGTTTATGCAGGCATTTAACAAGGTTCCCCACCTGGTCACCACTGGTTCAGGACATAGTGCGGGGTTCTTTACTTCCTTCTTCACCAGAAACATCAAATACCTCCGCTTTCGCCCCGGAGACTTGCACAACAGCTTCTTCGTCAGCGATACGAGGCTGTCTACTTTTGGAAAACTATTGCGAAAGCCTTTCTCGACGAGATGAATAATGTTGGCCAACAAGTAATGTGCTGAGCATTTAGATACCGTGTTGAAAGCACGTCACGGTAGGCATTTAACATATAGGCTGCGCTGTCAGAGACGAAAGCACGCACATGCTCAAAGCCTATGCCGAAGTCACTCGAGGATTTTGACAACGGCACGCGCAACTGTAGAGTTGTCAACCTTTTCTAGGAAAATGGTGTCGATGAGATAGAACTTCTCCGTCTTTGATGCATCTAACGCTTTGACTAAAACATTCAGGACATACCTTTGCTCAGCATCTGTAGTTTCATCGATGCACACAGCAACTGGCTTACCCCTTAGTAGCTCCTGAAGCTCTTTGTGATGATCACTTTTTGAACGTACTGTTCGCGGAGCGTATTGGCCTTCGGGATAGCCCCGCCATNAGAGTTGTCAACCTTTTCTAGGAAAATGGTGTCGATGAGATAGAACTTCTCCGTCTTTGATGCATCTAACGCTTTGACTAAAACATTCAGGACATACCTTTGCTCAGCATCTGTAGTTTCATCGATGCACACAGCAACTGGCTTACCCCTTAGTAGCTCCTGAAGCTCTTTGTGATGATCACTTTTTGAACGTACTGTTCGCGGAGCGTATTGGCCTTCGGGATAGCCCCGCCATTCCGAACGTGCTTTACGAAGAAGGCGCGTAGGGGCTCACAGTCCACTTTTTCTAAAGGGATGTTTGCTGCAGTACATGCCTTGACAAGATCAGTTACGACTTCCTGACGTGCAGCAGTTGCTTCATTGTATTTCTTCATACAGGTGCCCATCGTGATCTATATTGGTGAAGAATAAGCAAGGTGTGTTGGGATTCAACGTCTTCATACATGTGTGTATTAATTTAATTAAGTAACTTAGAAGCAAGCAAACTTCTTAACAATTAGTAACTGAATGTGCATTTTGTGCAGTTAACTTTTTAGTGCGGTGAAAGTAGCATTTTATAACGGGAAAAAAGTGAAAATAGCATTTTATAGTTAGACGCCTTTACTACGTATTTCGAGCATACGTTACGATAAAAGAGAGCTGTTTTCCATTGGAGCAAGCTGTTAAGTTTATGTACATTGTGTATGTCGATCTTATTTCATTCCCTTAAGTGCTTACACTGCGAAGCGACTGACCGAAACCATTGCTAACGGGTCTTGGGTAGGCTACAGTATAATTATATTCACCAGATCCAGTTTAAAATTGTTTTTTACCACTGACCTGTTTTGATTTCTTTGCAGGAGGCTCAGCGACAGTCGGTGAATCCTTCACCTTGTGTTTCATATCCTTTAACTTGCGTTCTCTTTCCAGATGTTTTTTCGATAGAATATGAGTGTCAATTTGCAATTGACACTCATAATTGCAAAACAACACACCACTGTCTTCGTGGAGCACGCCCTGTGTGTATTCCTTCACTCCCTGTTTTGCGTCAACTTTTTCTCGGATCATGTTTACGGTCTCCAGATAATTATGTGACGTCTCGATTGATTTTTTAAAGGGCACTACATGCTTGCTTTAATATAGGGTAGCCTATATTTCTTGTATTTTTATGCACGGGGTTGTATGGGTAAACAATTGGTGTTACAGCCTTTGAGATCGGAAACTTCGAAGGCTATCTTCAATGCCAGCTTGGAAAAAAGGCAAAATGTGCTTGGCAGCACGCGCCAGACGAAACTATTAAAGCACATTTGTGCATGCAGACAGCTTGCACGTGATTTTTTTGCAGGCGGTCCGATACTAAGAATGTTCGGCTCTTTGATGTCTGACTATGTGAATTGGGCTGGTTTCTTAACTTGACACATAATGAACTGGATTAAGGGCTGCTGTTTGAGAAATCATGGGAATAAAATGTAGAATTTCAGAAAAAATGCCAGATTCTAGCAAGAAAAAGCAAAAATAGCATTTTATAGCGGAAAAAAGTGAAAATAGCATTGTATAGCAATTTATAGCGGATTGCAAAATTTCGGTTCCCTACTTATCACCCTTTTTGTTTGTTCCCCTGACCAATTTATTGAAAAAGACAAAGCCTGGGTATCACCTACTTTAAATGGATGATCTCAAACTGTATGCTGAGAGCAAAAAAGAACTTGATTTCCTTATACAGACAGTCAGATTGTTTAGCAAGGACATTGGGATAGAATCTGGGATCAAAAAGTGTTCAACATAAAGAGAGCGAAAAGGATCAAATCAGGTGGAATCAAAATACCAGATGATACGGTTAAAAGTCATTGAAAGAAGGTTAAGGATACAAGTATGTAGGTATATTGGAGGCAGATAAAGTGCAGGTAGAAGAGATGAAAAGGAAAGTATGTCGTTAATATAAGAGAAGTGTGAGAAAGATATTGGGAAAAGGAAAGTTTAATGGGGGAAATATAATCAAGGGTATTAATGCGTGGGCTATTCCTGTATTGAGATACTTAGATGCTTTCCTTGACTGGGAAATACCGAACTCCAAGAGGCGGATCGAAGAACAAGGAAGCTCATAAGTATACACAAGGGACTCCACCCAGGTAGTAATGTTGATGGATTACACATACCCAGGAAAGAGGGTGGAAGAGGACTCTTGACCATTGAAGATGCTGTTAGTCTTTCCATGGCTAAAAGATATCTCGAAGACAACAAGGTGAAACTTTAAGTTGCAGCTAGAGGTGATGCTGAGAATGAAGATGGTGAAACAGAAAGTAAGTTTAAGAGAAGTGACAGATGAGAAAGGAAAACCAACTGGAAAGAGAAAGTGTTGTATGGCCAATTCACCAGACAAACTGAAGTTGTGGCAGATAAATATCAATGGTTGTGGCTGAAAGGAGGACTGAAGAGAGAAAATAAAACCCTTTTTATGGCAGCACAAGAACAGGCAGTGAGAACAAATTTAGTGAAAGCAAAAATTTATAAGACTCAACAAGATAGTATATGTAGGATGTGTGGTAAAGCGGTTGAAAGAATCAATCAAATCTTTTGTGAATGTAGTAAAATGGCACAAAAAGAGTATAAACGCATGCATGGTTGTGTAGGATAAAAGATGCATTGGTAGTTATGCAGAAAATATGGTCTTGAAGTGAAAGAAAGATGGAATGAACATGAAGAGCAAGCTTTATGCGAAAACGAATGGGTATAAGGTCTTATGGGAGTTTTCAATATAGACAGACCATGTTCTGGAAGCAAGAAGACCCGAAATGATTAATTGTAGACAAGAAAAACAACAAATGCCAGACTATAGACTTTGCTGTTCCATACGATACCAGTATTGATGAAAAAGAAAGAGAAAAAATATTGAAATACCATGACTTGGAAAGGGAACTGAAAAAAATTGCAGAACAAAACTAAAAACAATAAGGGTTATAATTGGAGTGCTCAGAACAACACCATTGACAAAAAGACTGAAGGAGACTGGGATAGCTTCCAGAATTGTAGAATTGCAAGACTGTGTTGCTACACTTTGCAGAATCATCCGACGAGTGCTTGAGATTTGAGGAAACTTGTTGTTACCAAAACTCAGCAACATGAATCCACGGATCAATTTTCAAATAACCCCAAAAGTTGGGAGCAAACTCAGGCCAGAGATATGATAAAGATATATATGTTAAACCTTTGTCATGTGAATCTAAAAGATACAAACATAAATATAAATAAAATCTAAACGTGAATATAACATCACATGGCGTAATCGCCTTCTGCCCGTAAACCATGATAATGAAAGATATAAAACCTAAATGTCATATTCTAAAATGAAATAGATCCTATTAACTGAAGAAGATAATGTTGGATGGCGTAGTAGCAACATTATTTGAAATTAGTGTGCAACAGAGAGATAATACTAATAAAGAGCTTGCATACAAAACATCCAGCATTGGCTTCCGTAGACACTTGAGTGTTGCAAATGACTGAATGCTAAAATTAGTGCATAGGCACCATTGAAGAAAGGGATTATACTCTATTGTTAAAGAAACAACAAAGCTCGCTACGGAACTTGAAATATATCCAGAGCTTGTCTTAAAGCGGAGAAAGAAGGAGTTATTATGGCTGCACAAGACCAAAGTTTGTTAACCAGAAACTACGAGGCAAATCTTTTACGAAATGTAGATTTTGAGGTAAAAGTGTTGAGACAATTGATCATCTTGTGTCGGGTTGTCAAATTCTGGCTCCAGACGAATATACTAATAGGCACCACCGTGTGGGCCAACATATTCTTTGGAAAGTATGCAGCTACTATGGGATTGAAACTGTCGAAAAATGATTCGAACACAAGCCCTTACCAGTAATTGACACACCACAGATAAGTATACTATAGGATTTCTNCTGATGGCATTGAAAGGGAAGGACAAATAACTTTAACGTTCGTAAACTGAAAACACTCGCTAAAGCAAAAGAAAAGAAAAAGGTTAATGAGGCTAGGGAAACGTGCCGATTTATGGATAGTACGCATTACGCAGTCAAAAACCTGATGTAGATGCATCAGACACACATATGTGGCTTAATATAACAGAAGATCTCATATTGGACGGTGAGAGGTGGAGGAAAGCCATCGACCGTCCAGCCCGGAAGGCCGGGAACAACGGACGTTAAAGGGATAAGACGTGGGTGGTTTAATAGTGCTGGTCTTAAAGCGGAGAAAGAAGGAGTTATTATGGCTGCACAAGACCAAAGTTTGTTAACCAGAAACTACGAGGCAAATTTTTTACGAAATGTAGATTTTGAGGTAAAAGTGTTGAGACAATTGATCATCTTGTGTCGGGTTGTCAAATTCTGGCTCCAGACGAATATACTAATAGGCACCACCGTGTGGGCCAACATATTCTTTGGAAAGTATGCAGCTACTATGGGATTGAAACTGTCGAAAAATGATTCGAACACAAGCCCTTACCAGTAATTGACACACCACAGATAAGTATACTATAGGATTTCTCAAATAGGAACCGACCGAGCAATTCAAGGCAACGGGCCAGACATAGTCATAAAGGATAATCTGAAGAAGCAGTGTCAAATAATCAATTTGAGGGTTTCATCCGACAGTAACATCACAGGCAAAGAATTCGAAAAGCTTAGCAAATACAAAGATTTAGAAATCGAAATTAGCCGTATGTGGAACACGAGAGCGAAGACAATTCCAGTAATCGTAGGAGTCCTTGGTATGGTGAAAAAGGGCTCATTAATATGTAATTCTAGTACCATAAAATTTTCAGTTGCCAGAAATCCAGAAAATAGTCGTTAATAGTACAGTACACATCCTCAAAAGGACACTTCCTTTATTAATTTTTGAAAGTCACTTCATTTTATCTCTTTTGTATTTGTATATAGTTTTAAATTTTGTTAATTATTTAACACATAGCAATATTTAGCTTCCCATGGGACAAAGTGATTGCTGTTAAGACTAGTGCTGAAATCCAAACTTAATGGCAAAAATAAGATAAAAGCAATCAACACGTGGGCCGTTGCACTCCTGAGATATGGAGCTGGAATTTTTGAGTGGAAAGTAGAGGCGTTGAAAAAGATCGACAGAACAACGCGAAAGACTTTAACTAAGTACGATGCTTTCCATCCAAAAAGTGATGTTGATCGACTGTATGTGAAACGAAGAGATGGTGGAAGAGGTTTGATTAGCATTGAAAATTGTGTGCGAGGTGAGGATAACAATTTGGGATTGTATGTGCGGGATTCAAAAGAAGAGCTTCTAAAAGGTGTAAAGAAAGTTGGTATCATTGAGATTGGAAACCTGATGAGGAAGGAAGAATTTAAAAGGAGTAACCAAAACAAGGCCAAAATGAAATGGCACGGTAAAAGAATGTATGGGCAGTTCGACCATGAAATGAATGATAAAATAGATAAAGGATTATCTTGGAAATGGGTTGTGCAAAGTGACCTAAAAGTGCAAACAGAGGCACTAATATTCACTGCCCAAGAACAAGCGTTAAGGGCAAACTATGTCAAGCACAAGATCGAGAAAGCTAGTGGAAATCCACTGTGTAGGGTGTGCGGGGAAAAGGGGGAGACCGTACAGCCTCTAATATGTGAGTGTTAAAAAAATAGCCCAGCGGGAGTACAAAAGAAGGCATGACAATATTGCCAAGCTAATTCGTTGGAAGTTGTGCGAAAAGCATGGACTTGACAGGACGGAAAAATGGTACGAACATTGCCCAGAGGGAGCAGTAGAAAACGACAAAGTGAAATTATTGTGGGATATGAATATCCAGTGCGACAACGTAATTTAGGCTAGGAGACCTGATTTGGTATTGGTAGAGAAAAAGACGAAGTCATGCATAATCATTGATGTTGCGGTTCCAGGAAATAATAGGGTGCATGACAAAGGAAATGAAAAAGTTGAAAAATACCAAAACCTAAAGAGGGAATTGATAAGGCTTTGGTCGTTGAGAAAAGCGCTAGATGTACCAGTGGTAATAGGTGCTATGGGATGCGTAAGCAAAGATTTCAATGGATGAATGGAAAAACTAGATATTGAAGTAGGTGTTTGGGTGGTACAAAAAACAGCCTTGTTGGGAACAGCCAGGATACTTCGGAAAGTATTGGGGATGTAAGGTGAAAGAAACCTCTTGGCCATTGGCTGCTAGTTGTGGCTCGCCCAAGAGATGTTATTGGGCAAAAAAAGAACATCCTGTGCAAAATGCAAAAGATGATGATGATAATAATTATTATAATAATAATAATAACAGCACACATACTACACAGAGTACTATCAATAAATAGAAAGCAACAGCTACCCTCTAGCACCTTAGGACCAACGTTTGGACCCGGCTCTAAAGAACGTATTAAACTACGCAGAAAGTAAAATTCATAATGATGATGATAATAATAAATAATAATAATAATAATAATAATAATAATAATAATAACCGTCCTGGGTATTGACATTAAACTGCATCCGGTTGTGGAGTTTCGACGTGGCCGAATGAGGTTACCCTTTGCCACAACTACCTCCAGGTCACCCTTGGGCAAGGTGTAGCACCTGTTAGCCTACTCCGAGGCCTTGAAATACCGGGTTGACGTCCGGCGGAGTTGAGTCT